>BHDV01001423.1:414639-442320 GCA_005406045.1 Adoxophyes honmai
TCATCGTAACGTTACCGAGCGTTACACTTTTTCATAAGTGACTCCCAGCTCAACCTAATTTAAGACGTTGTCACGTCAAAAGTCAGCGGCAGTTAAATGAAAGTACTGAAACAAAACAAATGAAACAAATGAGCTTGGGCATGGTAGCTATAGGTAGACTCGCCCAGCAGTTGTTTCATTTCTATTTGTGGAATCGGTCGTTGTTTACTGCCTGAATATTGAACGATTTTAGTTAATGAAACTGTCCCGTAATGTAGTGTTAGAAGGCACTCTAGTTGTCGAGGTCAATGGTATTTTGTTTTTGCACAAAAAAAAACAAAGAAATCGCGTTTGTAGTCAGATTAGACTCGTGTTTCTAGTTAGAACAGGCTAACCGGTCGCTATCAGTAGTTAGTTCAGTAGCGGGTTATCTGTCAAGTTACCTGCCTTCGCCTCGACCAACCTTGCCCAGACACAGATCCGCCTGTGAGTCACTTGGCGCGTTGTGTCTAGAGTGTAATGCGAATGTTTTTTTAAATTTACACATCTTTCAGTAAATAGATAGCAATAAAACTGTCTAGCGTACAGTATGTGCCCCCACTTACCTATCCAGGCAATTCGGTGTTTTGAACGCGCACCACTACTAATACAAAGTTTGTCTAACTATTTTTAGCAAAATCAAAATGAGGTAGTTCATGATATTAATATTTCGCTTAAAATAGTTAGACAAACTTTGTATTAGTAGTGGTGCGCGTTCAAAACACCGAATTGCCTGGATAGGTAAGTGGGGGCACATACTGTACTCTGTGTTAGCCAGTCTTGTCTCCGTGGATTTTAGTTTGTGTAAAAATAAATTGTATTGTTTTTAGCTGAAAATAAAAATGGGTACATATGTGTATATTTCCTGGTATATTTTCAAGCACCTATCAAATTCATACAGAGATAGAAACAGAAGTTACGATACTCATCGTACTACTAACTCGAGATTTTCGAGAGCTTTTCACGCGGTTTACAACTCGAGTTTCGACACTTGTGCCTACATCAAAGGCT
Organism: Adoxophyes honmai; assembly: GCA_005406045.1. Taxonomy (NCBI): domain Eukaryota; kingdom Metazoa; phylum Arthropoda; class Insecta; order Lepidoptera; family Tortricidae; genus Adoxophyes; species Adoxophyes honmai. The sequence continues at coordinate 415,669 of BHDV01001423.1, forward strand.
GGTAGTAAATCCTTGCACACCGTTTACTTACAGCAAAACAAAACAATACACTACAAATGCTAGTGCTTAATTGAATGCGAATATACAAGACATAGGAGGTAGTGATGGAAAAAAGGGATCAAAGCAAAATCTGTATTGTCTTTGAGTAAATACTGTTTTCTCGCAGATTCGCAAAGATTTTATTGCAACAACCCTGGCAGACGGCTAGAGACTCATTCAATTGCAGCCACGCTGACCCGCGGGACCCGTTCGTGGCATCGATAACAACTGATAGCGTTTTTTGTCAGCAAAAATTCTGCACTAATCAAAAGTAAACTTCCTCGTTCGAAAGGTGGTATATAGGTCAGATTATTTCCAGCTGTTTCCAATAATCAACCTATTTGGGTATGGGCCTGCCAGTGGTAGAAAAGGCTCAGACAGTGAAAGACATCTTGTTAATATTCCATCTCTGGTCAAAGAGGACATAAATCAATGCTACAAAATTTCGAATTCTACAAATCTTACTAGTAACCCAAACTAGCGTTAGCCTATGAGATACATATTTAAATATTCTAAGTTGTTTGAGGTTTAGCAGAATACATGGGATTTAGATACATATACCATTTGGTATAATGATGTTTCGGATTTTTGAGATGTTCCCCTAGTCACGCCATGCCAGAATAGGAACGGTAATTAAAGTCCCATAGTAACATTATCTAGGTGTATCGATCGATATGTAAATACATACATATACATACATATTCTCACGCCTGTGTTCCCAAGAGGGGTAGGCAGAGCAAATGAATTCAAAAATCCAGTGCCACGTTTAGCAATTTCAGGGTAACCAGATGATCAAACGTGATATGATATATGTAAATACCAATGATATAATCATCATAAAATAAATGCTGGTTGCGAGGGGTTAGACAATGAGTCTGAACATAAATAATTATTCAAACTACGACTTTTCCTCAAAACCCTAACAAAAATAAATGAATGCATTTTATTTATGTGTTATGCATGCCAATATTAGCATTAGGTAAATATAATACTTATTTTCGTGAATTGATGTCACACATCTTTGCGTTGAGATTAGGCTCTGGACTTAACCCTTAATTTCACTTTGTATGGTATGCTATACATACCACGAGACTATCTTTTTCTATTTTTTTTACAATTATTTTTTGTAGGATGACAACGAGACAATGAGGCTTGAATGCTAGTTTTGTTCTTAATGTTGCGACTTTAAGGGTTAATTACTAAATTGCGTTATTTATCTTTATCAATGTTCCCAGATTTCAAAACTATGCTATACCAACACAATTATGCTTATTTCAACCAATGCTTCAGTTCAACGTCGTAATGAATTTAGTGTCAATTTGAAATTCATTACGACTCTGCCCTTATTAACCTAGCATTGAGTTATTAGTACTTGTTTAAGGCCTATTTTTAGATTAAATCAACCACCATGTTTTGTCTGTGTCGTGAAGAATTGCAAATAAGAAGAAAAAAAGAACGATTTTACATTTACATTCTTTACAAAAAAACTTCCGATTCAGTTAAGTAAAATCTGTGGTGTTCTTCAACGTGACACAACGAGCGCAACGGCAAGGGTCAAAATTTGCTGTCACACGGAAAATTTAACAGCTCGAACCTGTGTTCGATAACAACACAATTGCATTTCTTCAGCATAACTATACGTCCTTGAGAATATGGCTATATGATTACTTGATCAAAGGTAACATTTGCAACACAGAAATGTGACATCACTTCAGTAGAAAGATCTCCTGAGGGCAGATAGGTAGATGTCATCCAAACAAGAGCCGCCGCCCTGTCTTGTTTGCAACAAAACTGCCGCGAATTAATTAACTCGCTGACCTTCAATAGACCTAAACACAAGTAAGTATAACGGGCCGACATCTAGTCAACACACATACATAAACTAACGCTTGAATTCCCAAAATGGGGAAAGCAGACAACATGAAACGCTGCAGAGTCAAAAACCATTGCTATTTCACTTTTCGTAGCCACTTTAAGCATATTCAAGTTTAAACTAAACATACATATGTTGATATAAGAGGTATAAATGATAGAGACAAGTTGACAACCAATCGACTAACTAAAGCATCTGAACGTATATCGTCCTCTTACGACATCCAAGAACTGGACACATTATTTAATAAGAAATTCCAAAAAAGAAAAACCCTTGTTTTAGAGCTTCTCCATTGTTTTGTCCGGTAAATTGCTACAAGTTGAGTTGCTTTATTATCCTAGTCGGAGACTGTGTAACGCGTCAGTTTCTAGATTATCAGCATTACCCTATTATAGGGTTCAAATCAGTAAACATGACAAACACTATGGTTTGCACCGAACCTAGACAAAATTTTGAAACAAAACATAGTTTCAGCTTTAGTGATTTAGTACAAAAAAACTGTAAATTTTCCAACTGTAAGTTTCAAGGCAAGGAGTGATATAATTAATTATGTTAACAAATAACAAAGAGTGGAGTCCACCGAAAGTAGATTGCAGTTACTTTACAGTAGGTAAGCAACCCAAAAATCACAGATAAAAAATTGCCGTGACAACAAAGTGATCGGATAGTCATCCAAAAAAACGGAAAACGAGTGCATCGTAGGTTTCAGTCAGTTTTTCAGACAAATACCAACTTTAACACGACGTGATAAGTGATTATTTGGCTTATGAGATTTCTTAACGTTGAACGCATTGGTCAGTCACGCGTCTCAACACACTAGCTGTAAATATACTTAATCACATAGATACGGCATATGTATAAACACCGTAGACGGTCTTAAATGTGGGTAGCAACGTGCGAATCGCATGACAACTCGATTTCGTGTGGCACGTGTAGGCCGGGGCGAGACGCGCCCGCGCAGCGCGGCCGTTCGCCGAGCCTGTGCTTATCTTATCATGTAGGATCGGCTGTGCGCCTTCCTGATTCCGGAACACAAATGAAAATATCTTATGTATGTTTGTAAACACGCTTCGAGAAAATAATAAAAGTTGACGTGTCGAGAGTTCTTTCAATGCTAAAACCTTGACATCGATGATTTACCGATAAGGCATTTTTTAAATATTTAGTATGATTTTTAGTACTAAAAGAAGTGTTTTTGAAAAATCGTAAATATGATTGATTACTCTTAAAGTTATTAAAACAATTATAATTCACATTCAATATTTCACGTTTCATGGCCACTTCTAGTATATTTTTTTGGTCTTAAGTTGAGAGGTACTATAGTGACCGGTTGCTAACCTTTCGCTTAAAATATACCTGGGTCAATATCAGATTTCGTCCCGCAATTTCTAATTTCTTTCTTTCTTATGTAACTATGTTATTGTGCTGAAATTCAGTCGTTTACAAGGTATGTCATTTCATTTATTGCTTATATTGAAGAAAAAAATTGCGTTAAAGAAATTAGAAATTGCGGGACGAAATCTGATATTGACCCACCTTAACCTATATCTTTAGTCGCATCGTGCGGAAAAAATTGAGAGGTGTTATTCCAAACCCGACACCACACGGCATTGAAAACAAAAATTGTCTTCATCTAAGGTACTAACAAATTAGGTAAGTACCGAAATTTTTACAATTGATAGTATTCGGCTCTTAGAGAACTCTGTTAACGAGATAATTAACAGTCATCGTTTAAAGGTCCGACCACACCGCTGCTTAAAAAACGGTCACGATACGGAATCGTAGCGACGCGTCGTATGCATACCGTTTTTGAAGCATGCTACCCCAAACCGCTGCTTAAAAAACGGTGACGGTGACGGTACGGCATTAACATGACTGTACGGTGCGTCAGCGTATTTTAAGCAGCGGTGTGGGGAGCATGCGTCAAAAACGGTACGTATTAGGGAATGCAATCTCGACTCGAGATTGCAAATTCGAGATCTCGCGGGATTAGAAATGTCAATCTCGCGAGATCTCGGAATTTTCGAGATCTCGTCTAGTATAAAAAAAATGCGAAATTCGGATGACTGAAAAGCTAATAGCAGCTTGTTTGTGATAGTGTTTATTGATATTGATTAACTAAAATAACATATTACTCGAAAAAAAACAAAGACCTTTATTCTTTAATCTTACCAACTAAATAATTATCAAGTTTTAAGGAAATTAACATAGTAGGTAATCGTAGGTAAATTAAGTAATCAAAACAATAAGCATATTTCAAGAGAATTGGGAAGTGCCTGCACTATGAGTGATTTTGAAAATAACTCCTTAAAAAACAAAGGGTATTAATAGTGTCATCAGCTAAGCGGCATCTAATGTCCGTTGCAAATGTTGCAATGTACCCCGCTGCTGAGAATGCCCTCTCTGACTCAACACTGGTTGGCAACAGCGTGGCGAAGCAATTATATGCAAACTGCAAAAATTGCCCCCATGTTCCTCCAGACTTTAATGAATTCATTTATTTTTTTATGGTAGACTACATACATATTCTCACGCCTGTATTCCCAAGAGGGGTAGGCAGAGCACATGAATTCAAAAATCCAGTGCTACGTTTAGCAATTTCAGGGTAACCAGGTGGTTAAACGTGATATTGCAGTGACAGGTTGCTAGCCCATCACCCACAATACACTAACCCTTTCCCAGAGTCGACTCTTACGACACCCACGGAAAGAAAGGGGGAGGTGCTATTCTAACCCGGTACCACACGGGGCTTATGGTAGACTCTAATTTGTCTAAGCTCGTGGACGTTAATATACATGTAAAAGGACTTTTAGACGCTCGCAGTTTCTTCTAATTCCTCTTGAAGCGATTTATTTTGCACGCCGAGTGGACGTGTGTAGCGTCGCTGACCATTGCCGCCCAATCCCGTCAATCTCGAACGAGATCTCGTCATATTATGCGTCGGGATTGATCCCGAAAAATTACACGAGATCTCGCGAGATCGAGATCTCGCGGGATCGGGATTGCATTCCCTAGTACGTATACGACGCGTCACTGCGATTCCGTATCGTGACCGTTTTTTAAGCTGCGGTGTGGTCGAACCTTAAGACCTATCTTCTAGAACTAGTTGATCAGAACTTGACGGACCTCTTTTTGTTGGTAAATAAAATATGTACTTAAATGTCAGTGTCCTTTTAATTATTATTTTATTGTTTGAAAAACGAAGAAAAAAACATTTAAAGTTTCCTTAATTAACATAACTTAAAGCTTAAATGTGATAATATATCATCTTTTAAAATATTAGCACCTCATACTTACCAGTGCCGCGAGAATAATACCTGATAAGGACAAGGCTACAGAATTGAATTCAATGAAATAGGTCAGAACAATCAAAATCTAGGAATAATGAAACGATACACATTTACGACATTCGTCAGCACTATTGCACTTTTATACGGACATCAGGTGTACTCATCAGCTTACGTAGCATTCTTTCAGCTTTATAATAGCCAGGGAGAAAAATTGCACAAAGAAAATCGGCAACATTCAGTATACCTGACTTCATCGTAGTCCTGTCTGTTGTTGTTAGCTTTACAAGTAATTGGCAAGTGATTCGTGTGGTGTCGGGTTAGAATAGCAGCCCCTTTCTTCCCGTGGGTGTCGTAAAAGTCGACTCTGGGAAAGGGTTAGTGTATTGTTATGCGATGGGCTAGCAATCTGTTACTGCGATATCACGTTTAACCATCTGGTATCCCTGAAATTGCTAAACATGGCACTCGATTTTTGAATTCATGTGCTCTGCCTACCCCTCTTGGGAAAAAAGGCGTGAAAATATGAATGTATATAAATGTATGTTATTCAATAGCGTTCCAGGACAAAAGACATTAATTTCTCCGGTGCAGTCGCACCTAAAACAACTCGATTACGCGGATCATCTATTTGCGTAAAAATAAGTTCTGCCTCCTTGCTGCGGCCGACGTGGCACGTGGAGCCTATTTCCAGCGAACCAGTTGCGCAACCAAGCCACCCTGATACTAACTTTAGCGCTCGTCTCTGTTTATTTACCATGGATTTGTATAGTTTTCAAGGATTTTTAAATATGTACAATAGTTCCAGACACCTAAACGTAGAGAGATTGCTAAACGTGGCACTGGATTTTTGAATTCATGTGCTCTGCCTACCCCTCTTGGGAATACAGGCGTGAGAATATGTATGTATGTTCCAGACACCTCCTATAAACTAAACTTATTAGGTAGATATTTAACTGTTTGCGTACAGAAGAAAAATGTTATTCTCAGAACTATTGCTGAATGGAAGTGGGAGATGCTATGGAAACAAATGAATCTTGCTTATTGTCTTGTTCAATCGCTGTCAGTACGTATCGAATTCATTTTAACCTGCGTTTTTTTTACTTAAGTCGTTTGTGACACCTACAGTCCAGAGAGATATCACTTTGTGGTGAACCTAATGAGGACCTTTACTGAGACTTGATACTTTTGTTCTGAAGGTAAAACCGAACTCTTGTAATGTCGCTTAGTTTTAGGCGCTGCGCAGACGACAGTGTTTTGTGTGATCGAGTCTGTGGAGCAATAAATTGTCTGAATGGCGTGCTGACAGTTTCCAGGAATTTCCATTCAGAGTTTCGTGGAAAGTGTCAGCGCGCCATTCAGACAATTTATTGCTGCGCAGACTCGATCGGAAAAAACTCTGTCGTCTGCGCTGCGCCTTAGTGTCATCTTCTCTAGTCTAGAACCAAACCCAGTACAAATCGGACTATCTGAATCCAAGTCGAATGGACATTTATCCCGTATGATATTAATTTTATGTATGCTGTGAAGTGAGAATGCCCGGAGCGTCGGCGCAACAGTCCGAGGGTTCGTTTGGCGACGCGCGTGCAGCCGCTAGGCTATAAAGCGCGGCCCGGCGCGCTCGGCGACAGTGTCGGCCGGCGCAGCAGCTAAGATGGTGTTTTGTGCGAGTTCCGTGGCCGCGTTCGCGTTGCTGTATGCCGGTAAGTTACCACCATGACTCAAAAAGGGAAAACTGAAAATTTTGTATGAACTCGATCTCATTTTCGAAAAGCTATTCGGAGTCATCAAATAAACTTTTTTATTTGTTTTTAGTGGTCGGTTTCGATCGAAATATCGAAAGATCAAAAATTTCTTAGATTACAAGTGTTTCGTAGCCGTCGTCGTAGCTACTCGTAGCGCGTGCTACACGTGCGTGGCCGCATCTAGCCATGTCACGTTAGAAAATAGTGGATTTCTTTTTAACGATATTTTTATTAACTTCATATCATCTCGCAGTAAAATCCAGGACATTAATAATTAATACTTATTTAATGGCCGACGTCAAAACAAGTACAAAAATAAGAAGCAAACATGGAATGCAGTGCACTTATATAACATATTGTTATTGTTGTGTATATCAGCTGGTGGCAGCAGATACCGGCGCACTGCAGCCGGCGCCTGCGCCGATATCTTTGAATTAAGTAAATCGGTTCCCGCTGTCCACGACACCCGCGTAAACGGTCTACGTGCGCACGATTTGTGCCAAATGACCGCTCGCCCTTCGAAAGTAAGGCTTCTTGATTAGAAACACGTAAGACATTTATGATTGCAAAGTGACCTTTCGAGTGTCAAATGAAATGACAGTCCGAGTCGCTAAATGGCTCATAGCGATCTGTTGTTTGGAATTTTCGACATGTCTGTGAGGAATCGCTCGGTCAATCAATCAGTCTAACAAGAACAAATCAGATAAAGGCGTTAGTGCTGCATTCATCGCATAACTATGCCGATATAGCTTTCACTTTCAGTTCATTGTGGAAACTAAGCCAGTAGGTAATTCTATCAGTTATTTTGTGAAGTATACCGTCATGAACTTGTACGAATCTTAGTAAATTTCTTTATTCCCGCTTATCTAACGAGGGCTGTATGGATTTCAGCAGTCATCATTATTTAACTACTTAGTAATAATTATGGCGAAACTTATCACTTTGAAGCGAAACTATTTTAGTTCCTTGCGTTTTCCGATAATGATTTTGGCAGGTGAGATGTCTTGACCCGGAAGATTAAATAAAGCGAGATAAATAAAGAACGCTCGAAAACCAGAAGCATTTTGCAATAGTGAACTTTTCCTTCCACTCATTTGATAATTCAGTCGATACTTCAGAATAAACTTTGACCTCAACTGCACGCAGCAGCAGCAGTGCTATCCGTACATTTCTATTCTACGTATATTACTTAGGTGGGTCAATTTGTTGGCCTATCGCGGACAATAAATCATAAATAAGTATCAGAATAAAATCACCTCAAATAAGAAAATGTTACAGTATGCGCGGCAAATCGCTTATTTACATAGCAACCAGTCAGTAACATGAGCAAACGTATCGCGAATTAATTGTTTCAGTGTATTTGATACACGCACTTCCCTTTCAAGTTGAAGATGTCGAATATTTCCGAAATGAAAATAACTCACTTCCATTTAGTACCAGCACGCATGTTTCTAAATATTTACGACAAACTGACCAGAATTTAAGGTGCAAACCTGAAATTGACTACTTCTGTAGGTAATAGGACTTGCGCGACACATTATCTACCTGTCATTTTCTAGGGACTCGTTAGACAGTCATAAGTTCACAGGTACAGTATATGATGCGCACGACTCCTCTCTCATCTCGCGCCCTGTCATGCTAAGCCAGTTACTAATAGCCTATCCTCCTTGACGAGACTTTGACTACGATGGTCCAGTCAAGATAATCCCACGTACAATATAAATTTTCCGAGGTTGAAAGTCAAGTTTATGACCGTATAATTGCTACAGAAGCTCTGACGCGGTGTTACGTGAATCTTGCTTTACGAGTTCATTGACTCATTCGGCAATAGTGTTAGATTAAAACCCGTTATCATATTTGCTTGATCGCCATGAAATATTTTTTAGACAAATGACACATCTATCAACTAGTGAGCCAGTTAATAGATGTTTCTCTACCAGAGGCATTCACGAAAGTTATCTGAATCAAAATCGGAAATGACGACTACAAAAACGATAAAGAAAGTTGTCCTTCAGCACTTTACTAAACGCGAACTTAAACTCCGCAAATAATCCCAAAACCCAAAAAGTCCCAGAATGACAAGGCAATTAGTATTTATATTTGTTTTGAAAAGTGGAAATCAGAATTCTTCAAGATTTTATGACGCAACAAGTCAAGTAATAAGGACCGAACTTATCTAAATATAAGTAAATAAATAAAGAGTTCAATGGCATGTCCTACAATTGTGACACCCGCACTCGATTGAAAACAATCCGCAAGCGTCAGAGATAATTGCTATCGCGTCATAATAACGGGATAATAAACTGATGTCTAAGCTCTAACGATATTTCTGCTGCCGATGACGTTGTAATGGTGATTGATGATACTTTCATTAAAGGCGTCGAGGAGTAACTGTACTTTCAAAACAGTTCAGGGCCGAAAAACCAATTTCATGTAATATGTAAACGAAACGCAATTGGCAGCAACGATCGCCAATTTTGTAATTTACGCCGACCTACTTAAATCTTATTGATAAATCAGCATTAAACTGCGACGCAGTCGCACGCGAGTCACGCAAAAAACTGACCCATATTCATTAAAGTTTAATAAATTGCATTGAGACGTCGATCTAGGCTGACCACGAAAGCGCAATTTCAGGTGTGACACAAGAGTTCCGCTTCGATACAATGACCGGGACTTCTGACATGTGTGCAAGATACAAATACAAATTTTAAGAAATTGATTTTATTTTTCCAGCATGGAGTGCGGCAGCGATGGAGGATAGTTGCGCGGCGCGCGTGCGCACTGAAGCCGGCTGGGTGTGCGGCGCGTGCGCGCCCGGCGGAGACTACGCGAGCTTTCTCGGCGTGCCCTACGCCAAGCAGCCGCTCGGGGAACTCCGGTTCCAGGTTCGCACTTCACCACAGGCCATATCGCCGATGAGATACACGGCCTTCGACGAAGTAACTAACCGCTCGACTTGCAACCACAGGAGCTTCAGCCGGCAGAGCCGTGGGACGGCTGCCACGACGCGTCGCAACCGGGCCCGGTGTGCCCGCAACGCGACCTGTTCTACGGCGCGACGCGGCGCCCGGGCTTGGGGCGCGAGGCCTGCATCCACGCCAACGTGCACGCGCCGCTGCAGCAGCTGCCGGGCGCGGGCGCCGCGGGCTGCGCGCGCAGCCCCCGCGCGCTGTTGCCCGTGCTGGTGTACGCGCACGGCGGCGGCTTCGGCTTCGGCTCGGGCGACCCCGACCTGCACGGCCCGCAGTACCTCATGGGCGACAACGTCGTCGTCGTCACTTTTAACTACCGGTAAGCAATAAACGGATCGCGATTGTATCAAAAATAGCCAAGGTTTTAAAACTAGTTTGTAAAATTATGCCAGAAGTAGTTCCGGCAGCAAGTTTATTTATTGCGAGATAACATGTTTCGCGACTCTTCTGGTGTTTTTGACCTTTCGAGCGAATTGTGCGCATGTAAATATTATACCTTTAATGTAACAACATTGACGGTTTGATTCGAACTGCGTTCCAGGATCGGCCCGTTTGGTTTCCTGTCGCTGAACTCGTCGAGCGTGCCGGGCAACGCGGGGCTGCGCGACATGGTGACGCTGCTGCGCTGGGTGCAGCGCAACGTCAAGAACTTCGGCGGCGACCCCGACGACGTCACGCTCGCGGGGCAGAGCGCCGGCGCCGCCGCTGTTCACGCGCTTACGCTGTCTGAAGCCGCACAGGGTCTTTTCAAAAGGTTAATTTGTAACAACCATTTGAGTATTTCATCGTTTTCTAATTAAACGAAGTACTAACTGATGTTTTCTTCCACAGAGTCATACTGATGAGCGGCACAAGCACGCGAAGTTTTTACTCATCATCCCCACTATACGCTCAGCTCGTAGCACAGATGTTCCTCAAGCAACTCGGCATCAACGCCACCGACCCCGAGGAGCAGCACCGCCGGCTGATCGCCACACCGCTCGAGAAGATCATGGACGCCCATAGAGTGCTCCAAGACATCTTCGGTTTAACGGCCTTCGTTCCAGTCGTCGAGTCGCCGCATCCCGGCGTGGAAACTATCCTGGGCGATGACCCGGAAGTTTTGCAATCTCAGGGACGAGGCAAAGACATCCCCTTCATAATAGGTTTCACGAATAATGAGTGCCAAACGTTCCGGCCACGATTTGAAGAAATCGACATCATGAGCCGAATCGTAGATCAGCCCTTGGTGGTGATGCCGCCCTCGGCGACTTATGTGACGCCGCCGGCGGAGGTGCCCGAGAAAATAGGAAAAATCGTCCAGCGATATTTTAACGGAGCCCCGAATTTGAACAAGTTCATTAAATTGTGTTCGGATTCCTACTTCGTGTATCCCGCTTTGAAGCTAGCGGAAATGAGAGCAGCCAACGATGGCGCTCCTGTGTACTTGTATCGGTTCGCGTACGAGCCCGACTACAGCGTGTTCCAGGAGGCACTCCGCCTGAAGTACCGCGGCGCGGGGCACTCGGAAGACCTCACCCTGATATTCCGAGCCAACTACGTCCTCGGGGACCGAACTCTATCCCCCAGAGATCGCAAGATGACTGACGTTATGACGACATACGTTACTAACTTCATGCGGCACAGGTAATATTATCATCTTTAAGTATCTACATAAAAAGAGTCCTGACTGTTTGAGTAATTTCTTGATATTCTTGAACTTAAAACCTCAACATTTTACATGTTTTTTGATAGTTAGTTTTTTTGCCACAATGAACGTTCAGGGATTTCGCGACATTGCCAAGGTAGTGCGTTCTCGAGTCTAATTACGCGAGCCAAGTCAAGACAGGCAGTTGATATTTTTTAAATTAAACCTTTCGTTCCAGCAACCCAACCAACGGAGTCGCGGGCTGGCCGCCGGTGAGCAGCAAACTGCAATACCAGAACATCATCACTCCGGACCTCATCACCACGGAGGTGAGCCGGGACCTGCGCAGCATGATGACGTTCTTTGACAGCATTTACAGTAATTCCAGCTGAATCCCAGCCGCAATGAACAAAAGACTAATTCCAAAGTATTTGTGTACTTCTTGGCTTATAAGGCTTTATGGTAGAATGTGTGCTACGTGAATAAGACCTCTGACGTGTGACTGCTCTTATGTTAAGCTCTAGAATAAGTTATTTTAGTAAGCGCTAGTTAAGACTGGTTTAGCAGTAAGATTTGAATTACGATAGGTATATTTAATGAAAGTCAAAAGAAAAGGGGGGTATTACACTTTATCTGGTCAGAAGGGAAAGGAGCAAGTGAAGCTGGCAAAATGTTGCCATAAACTATAAATCAACATAACTGATTCGATAACGACGATAACAGATAACAACATTAGTTGACATTCTGAACTTTTGTTCATATTTATCATCAAATACAACATTGTTACATGTAAAGTTGAAATCTCTAGTATCGTTATAGTCTGATAGATTAACATAATCAACAACAAAGTTAACAGATATTTTGCAGAAATTTCCATTTTTCAATATACGTACTGAAGAACTGTACTGTAAGTCAATTAAGTCCCTGGGCGCTAGTATCATAAATAAGGCACTTGTTTATCTATTTAAGAAATAATACAAGGAAAATTACTTGATTAAGAGCCGCCGCTAAGCGTGATACTGTTATAGGCTGATAATATTGACAGAAGTAGTGGTGATTGTAATTTGATTATCTATTCAGAAGAAATTAATTATTTCTTAAGTTTCATGACGACGGTAGGTGCCATTTATGTACTTAATTTGCAATTGGCTCGAAGATCTTACAAGTAGCTGTGATCTGTAGCAAGCTTATTTACTCACTTATCGTATACCTACTCAGCAGCAAAATTATGCAGCCACCATATTTTTATTTAACTGTGCGAACTAAACCACACTATTTACAGTAAATAAATAATACGGTGGGCCTTAATTTAGCTGCTGAATAAATACTGCAGTTGTCTGCATAACATTTAACAAATTGAAGGATCTCTGAATGTAATTATTAAGTGTAACTCTAGTTCGCTTATTGGTAAAGAACTAGTAAGTAACAAACAAAGATCTACATAATTTAATGTTTGTGGGTAAATAGAGCAAACATCAATCTTTTTCATTAGATCATGAACTATAATGCAATAAGAATCAAATAAATGCCATTATAATTATGTTTGTTTTACTAACCTATCTGACCTACCTATTGTAGCTTGCTTAAGTGGCTAAAACGTGTGGTATCGAGTTTAGAAAAACACCTCTCCATTTCTTCCATGGATATCGTAAGAGGCGACAAGGAAATAGGTTTAGGCATGCTTTAGGAGATGGACTGGCAACCTGTCCCTATTGCGCTTCTTCCATCTATATTTAAAACTAAAATTGTGTTACGAAACGTGTGATTGACATGATTTTGCCTTTGTAAGATTTCGTGTGCTCTGCCTACCACATTTGGGAATGCGTGATCAATGTATTTAATAATGCCCCTATCTGTAGTAAGGGAGCAATCGAGCACCTATTAAGTAACTTAATACATCTGGCAAGTCATTGCAAAAAAGGATGCACTATCTATTAGTCTATCTTATCTAAGATTCATTAAAGTCACAATTTATATCCAAGAATATGATTATCTATCACATCGCGAGGAATCCTGCATACAGCGACGAAGTATTTCAATGCTGTGTATGAACTTCCCAATCCGCAGCGAGCCCGAGTGGGAACTATAGCCCAAGCCCTCTCAACTGACAGGAAGCCTGTCAATTTCATTATATTATAGTTTTTCGATTGTTTTCCAATGATTTTTCCGATCCCAGCTTATTACATAACCACTTTAGGGATCGGTTTGAACCACGCGTTACGTAATGTTTTTAACCCTTCAGCCGGCTTGGCACGGCAAGGTGCGAGCAGTCACGCGCGTGATAGACTATACTGTCACTGTCTAACTAGAGACCTCAGAAAATGACAGGCAGTCTATCTCGCGCGCTTGTTGATTTGTGCGAATTGGTGAGCAAAGCCTAGAGTAAGGTCGCGTAGACTCTCTCACGCATTGTTTAGACATAAACTTCTTTTTACATGCATATTCTCACGCCTGTATTCCCAATAGAGGTAGGCAGAGCACATGAATTCAAAAAATCCAGTGCCACGTCTAGCGATTGCAGGTTAACCAGATGGTTAAATTGGTTAAATGGTTCTTTTTACAACATGTAGAAATATCCTTCCTGTGATTTAAAAAGTTTAGGTGTGTGGATTGGTGTTACAAAATTATATTTTACTAGCTGTGTCCGCGACTTCGTCCGCGTGGAACAGTTATTTTGGGCATTACCTTTTTTCGCAATAAAAGGTAGCCTATGTCCTTTCTCAGTGTCTAAAGATTGTCTGTGCCAAATTTCATCAAAATCGGTTGAGAGGTTTAAGCGGGAATGCGTAACAGACAGACAGACAGAGTTACTTTTGCATTTAAAATATTAGTGATGGTGTATCTTTGTTTTTCTAAGTGTGCGCTGAACACAAAAAGTTTGCGGAACACAGCAATACACCATTAGTGTTCGCGGTGTAACAGAACCTGGGTGAATGAAACAATTTCCAGGACACGGACATGCATCGGTGGGCCTTTTTAGCATTGTGTGCATTCCACTAGGCGATAATTGTCCACACTCGCTTATTGAAAACGGTACACAGAACAACGTTTTACAGTGAATTGACGAATTGCTCAAACGTAAATAGTTAAAAATTGCAGCAAGCAACAGTGTTGGTGGGATAAACGCGGTGTGAAAATGCGTTGCGTATTAATTTTGGCTTGTTTAGTGGCAATAAGCTATCAAGACGTCATAAACACAGCTCAGGGAAAGCTGCGGGGGGCGCAGAACGACGGCTTCATGTCTTACTACGGCATCCCGTACGGAACTATCAGTGAGGCATCGGAGAAATTTAAGGTTGGCAAATAAAGTCAATATTTTAAACCATCTGATTCGATAACAATTAACCCAGTAGGCAAAAGTTAATTTTCCAAGCACCAGTTTGCTTTAATACAAGAGAATTTGGGTTCTAGTTTCCACGTGAATCCAAAGTGCATTGGAAAATTAATTCCGAAATAACTCGGGAGATGGAAGCCGGTGTTTGGAAACCACGACCCTCGAGCAATGGACCGAATCATAAAGCCAACACGCCATCACAGTTTTTTTGTTGTTGTTACAATACCTTCCTTAACTTGATCCCGTGTGGTTTAGAATAATAGCTCTGGAGAGAGGTCCATTTATTCCGTGGATATCATAAGAGGCGACTAAAGAAAATATGCTGATAGGTTTTAGGCGACAGGATAGCAGCCCTTTTTCATTTAACGAAAAACTAAAATATAAAACGGAAAATAGTTCATGGCTTTATCTATGTAACGTTTCGTCTACTTTACGTACTCCATTTGGGAATACCTGCAGGCGTAATGTGTGTGTATGTATTTTACAAACACCATGACCAATGTCTATGAATCATTTTAATAGTCGGAAGTTCCTTAGCTTAATAAACTCAATAAAATGTGTATCGCACAATTGGCAACAAAGCTTGATCTTAGCTTAAGCCTATACGTAATTTGATCAGATTTTAACTAACTTTGCAGCAAGCCGGCCTAGCACCATCATGGCCTGGAATCCGCGAGCCACAGAAGACCGCTTGCACGCAGAGGTCTGCCGAGGAGTGCCTGCAGCTCGACGTGCATGTCCCGAGCGCGGCGGGAGCACCCTGGCCCGTGCTGGTGTGGACCGCCGGGGGCGCGACCTACCACCCTGCCCGGCTCGTGCAGCAGGGCGTCATTGTCGTCATAGTCCGCCACAGGTCGTTAATTTAGACCTAGGTAGTCTAGAGGGAAGTGTGGAAATGGCTGATGAAGTCGGACGCATCTTAGATTATTCTCTGCAGTGCGTAAATATGGATATCGGCCTAACAGGTCGAGGAGACGGGGCTACCCGCTCGACTGCCATGAGGCAGCCGATTATGAAATTGGCATTTTTTCGTCACTGCGCTTCGGTACCGTCACCTCATTATTATTATTATTTAACGGTCGGATTTTAGTGACTTGCTTATTTGAACGCTGTGTAAGAGTGTAGCAGATTCTGGTCACATATTGATGAAATTTACATCTAAGCCTTTTTTGCATTCGGTGTGGTCTTGCGTTTAAATAAACACCTCCCCATATCTTCCGTGACCGTGACAAGTAATTATTCATCTGTTTTCTAAACCTAACATTATGCGAAAAGTAGATCGTGTCGAGTGGATCAAAAAACGGTCATAGTTCGTCTGTGTTACGTTTCGTGGGCTCTGCTTATCCCATTTGGGAATACAAGCGAGTTTGTATAAGTGACTAGCGGTGAAGAGTTAATACGCTCACGCTCATTCTGTAGTTTAGTGTGAAGCCTATCAATTACAACTTCACTAAAAATAAGGAATCCACTAACTATGCCATCCAGGGACGGTGCATCTAGCGACCGATGCATTCGACTTAAGTGATAGGTAAGTGAAAACTAATGCTAATGCTTAATTTCAGATTCGGCCCACTCGGCTTCCTTTGCACAAAGGAAGAACAGATACCGGGCAATGCGGGAGCTAAAGACGTCGTATCAGCTCTGCGGTGGGTGCGCGACAACATAGTCGCTTTCCGAGGGAACCCCGCGCAAGTAGTTGTCGGCGGACAGAGCTTCGAAGCCGCCATCGTCGAGGGGCTGATGCTGTCCCCAATGTCGGAAGGCCTGTTCCACGGAGCGATCATGCAGAGCGGAACCGTGATAAGTCCCTGGGCATACAACTACGACGCAGAAGAACGGGCACGCTCATTGGGAAAGATTTACTCGGACAATGATGCCATCGCATCATCCCTCCTGAAAGCCACTAATAAAGACTTAGCTGACAAAGCCAATGATCTCAATTCACCTTATTTTCCATTTGGAATATGCGCAGAAAAGCCTTTCAAGAAAACAGAAAGTTTCCTCTCCGCACCACCCTTTGACTTGTTCTCGGATGGCAAGGTTCGACGGGTTCCTCTGATTATAGGATTCAACAGCAACGAAGGCTACGTTTTTGCTGAAACGTTGAATCGAGCAAAAGTGTTGAAAAGGATAGCCAAGGATTTTAACGTTTTGCTGCCGGAAGAAGTAAAAGGTTTGACCGAGAGGGAAGTGCAGCAGATCAAAGAACTATACTTCAGCGGGAAGGTTAATATGACTGACGTGATCGCCTATCATAGGTAAACTGTAATTTTGTTTATATTTTTTATGACGTTCGTCTTAGTTAAGCACTTTCTGATTTAAAATATCGTCCAAATCGACACTTAATCCTGGCTGTACCTAAACACTCCGTACAAAGAGTACAGTAAGTGTCTCGCCCAGGCTTGTAGAGTGTGTAGAGCCCGTGTAAGAACCATATGTCTCTCTTAGAATGTCTCTTTAGAAGATGAGGTGAAAATTAACATGTACACTGATTTCAGCGACGTGTATTTCGTGAACCATGTCCACCGAAGCGCGCGCCTGCACGCCGCAGCCTCCGACCTGCCGGTGTACTACTACCGATTCTCGTACTCCGGATCAGCAGGAGTGGAGCCCGAACCTGGACTCGCGAAGGCCGGGGCTGCTCACTCGGACGAGCTCGCTTTTCTATTCTCTGATAAGGGGCAAGAGCTAGACGGCCACGATGGGGAAGTGCAGGGAAAGTTAATCCAACTTTGGACGAACTTTGTAAAGTATTTGTGAGTGATTTAAAACTTTCTTTGTTTTGGGAAATCAATTAAAATAAACCAGAGGGCAGAAGTTTGTTAGTTATTACAATGAATTTCATATTGATATTGGTTGATATTTTACTGAATCTAACTACGTTCTACGCTGGGTTACGAATACGTTGGATTATTGTAGGTCACTATAATATCACGTTTTACCATCTGATTACCCTGGTATTGCTAAACGTGGCACTGGATTTTTGGATTCATGTGCTCTGCCTACCCCTCTTGGGAATACGTGTATGGCGTGAGAATATGTATGTATGTATTGTAGGTAACGGCCTTCTTCGATAACGGCCTACTGCTGAGATGAAATTGGTAACAATTCTAACTGACAAACCGCCAAATTGGCAAGAATTCGGTACGAAGTCCAATGAACTTATGAATGACGCAATAGCCGACGTTAACACGCCAGAGATGTATCTCTTGACGCTACTAACAACATGACGTCACCGCCATCAGGCGACCATGGCTAACATTCAATATTGCTAGTCTCATTTAGACTTAATTACTAAGTGATAATGTGTTAACAACTTGTTGAATTTCCCTGTTTAGAAGTTGTGCAAGCGTAGGTTGTATTTCAGAGACCCGTCAGGGTCCAGCCAGGCCCAGTGGGCGGCTGCGGAGGCGCGCCGGCCGAGGCTGCTCGACATCGGCACTGACACCGCCATGATAGACTTTCCCCACGAAAAGGCTTGTCGCTTCTGGGACGAGGTCTACGAGCGACACTACTACAATAAGCTACGTAATACTGTCTACGATTGACTATTGATAAATAAGAATGCTCAATGTTGCGATCGGAGTAAGGGACTCACCAATATTCTTGATGAGAGCACTGACGATGGCGATACGTGAAACACATACCTGTAACAAATAAATAATTATATAGAAGTGTTTGTTTTATTGTCTTTTAATCAGTGTTAAATTAGGATAGCACTTAACTCAAATCAAATAAGTCGAAGCAGATTATTTAAAATCAATTCAATGTTCCAAATGTTCCCTTCGCGTTTCAGTATTCACGGCAAAGCGTCCAACTATAATCCGTAAACTATTCCCTTAAAATTACAACATCGAATGCGAATGTTTACACGATACATAAACTGTTTTGGTTAGTTCGCAAATTGTTATGATAATCGCGTACGAGCGCGGCGGCGGCGGCGGGGCGCCGAGCGCTAATGCCGCACTCCGCTAATCACTCGCTAACTCGATCAGGCCCGCTTCAATCAGGGTAATGTGATTAGACAGGCTGTCCCCAGTGACCAGGCGATGCTGACGGTGCTGGTGGGTTTGCTGGCGAGCGCGGCCGCGGAGCGGGGTGCTTGGCAGCGCGCGCCGCCGCACCGCGACGTTGCGACGGGGCAAGGCACGGCGCGCGGCTACCTGGGCGCGCGCCCTCCACACTTCGCTTACCTCGGTCTGCCCTACGCGGCCCCGCCCGCGCCTGGCGACAGGTTTAAGGTCAGCCGATCCATTCGTTGATAACCAAAAACCGTTTTCAGGCAGATCGCTATCAGGTAAAACGACGCCGGGACGCGCCCGTATTAGAATCAGATCCGGCTGTAATAGGCTAGTAGACAAAAAAAAAACTACTTAGTCCGTCAGGTAGATTAAAAATATTGTCCACATATGTTTTCTTTTATTTGACAAACGAAAAATTACTATATTACAGCGCTTAAAAGTTTCGCGTGGCGTCAAGCCGTGGTACAATTTTTACCAAGGCGTGACATCACAAGCCCGCACACCGGAAGTTTGATGGTCTATAACTTTGTCAATGTTTAGCTATCTAAAAAGAAAAAACATGTGTCATATTTTTCCATAGGGCCGGCGCTGACTGCCGGCATGGCACGGCGTGGCACGGCGTGGCAAAGGATTTTGTTACTGATCTGAGAAAGGCCGCGGCATGCCGCGGCATGCCGAAGCATTTCACGGGTAATATTTTTGGATGCCGCGGCACGATTTGCCATGCCGTCCTCTGCCATGCCGGCAGTGAGCGCCGGCCATTAATCTAACGAACGGACTAATTAGAATTACATTTTTTTTAACCCAGTACACAAATTTGTTTAACATTCTCTTAAGTCACGCGAATGCTCGCGTGGCAATGAATATCGCGCTCGCAGTTGCTAAGATAAACGCGTAGGCGTTTCGTTGCAGGCCCCAGGCGCGCCTGTGGCCTGGGACGGCGTGTTCGAGGCGGCGCACCGCGTGCGCTGCGCGCAGGCCGGCCGGCGCGGCGCGCACGCCTGCCTGGTGCTGAACGTGTTCGCGCCGAGAGACGCACAAGACGCGCCTGTGGTTGTACACGTCCACGACGGACACTTCGCTGCTGGGTACGTATGGGCCACGATGAGCGGAAAGCCGAAGCCGGAAAGGATGGTGTTCATTTATTTAACTCACCGATGATGTGATAGTTGCTTAATTAAGGACATTATATAGATAACTAGCTGTGCCCGCGACTCCGTCCGCGTGGAATAGTGTGAAATTTCCCCCGTTTTTCCCACATTTTCCACTGTTTCTTCGGCCCTATTGGTCGCAGCGCGATGTTATATAGCCTAAAGCCTACCTCGATAAATAGTCTATCCTACACAAAAAGAATTTTTCAATTCGCACCTGTAGTTCCTGAGATTAGAGCGTTCAAACAAACAAACAAACAAACTCTTCAGCTTTATTATATTAGTATAGATTTACGAGTGCAGTTTATAAAATGACCCGAAAACCCGAACCCAAATTTCATGAAGAATTACGAGTATTTTAGGTAATGCCTAATTATGCATACAGAGTCGCATATATAACTTTCTGTACATTCAACAATGAAGACATCATCTACATATACAACGCGATTTTCAAATAACGGCTAAAATGGAGGCAATACGAAAATCCACAAACAATTGCGCAACAGCGTCACAGGCTCGCACCTCCAGTCGCGTCATCCTCGTGTTCCAAATTTAAAATTATTTGTTTTTTCTTCTCATCATCGTTTGTTTTAACATGTTTGAAGTTTGATTGCATTTAAAGTATCGATAACGATTTTATAACAGGTTATTACATACAGCAGACACATTGTGATTTGGATTTAGATACAGCTTTCCCAAGAAAATAACTCCGATCGGCTGTTACCGTCTGCGCCGAGAGGGACAGAACGATATCCGAGAGTAGCCGAACGTTTTAAGAGTCAGGACGCCCAAACTAGCTAATGGAATCAGTTTGGGTGTCTGATCATTACCAACATGACGAACCAAACTAGGGTGGCACAACGATATCTGTGTATATTATCATCGATATTGATAAAATTGATAACCAAAAACAACGCAAGAGTTTCTTTTATCATTATTATTATTTTGGTAATACTGTAAGCTATGTAAAACCGTTTAATAATAAACTGTACTGACGTTTTGTTTTAGTATGATGGTAATGATCTGCACCCAACCCAAAGTCCATAGAAAAGGTTTTTGTTCCTAGTTACGCCAGCCTGGACATATGTCATGAGTCATCTGTCTGTGACATCAATCAATAACCAATCAAAACTCGAGTGTTTAAAATCTTTTTTATCATTGGTAGATCGAAGTTTCCCGCGTCACAAAATTCGTCAACTGCGCAGGTATGTCCAGAGGAATTATTAGTTCGGTAATACTGTAAATGTAAATACAACACAAAACTGTATTAACCTTACAAAGGATTTTCACGAGTAAACAAAAAAAATGATACAATTTAGATTACAGAAATTAAAAGGCACGGAGACAATAGGCGAGCTAATCGCTACACGGTCTACCTATGCATCTAGGTAAAATTGCGACATTGTTCAACGCGTTAGTTCTTACTCGAGATACAACTTCCCTGCGGATTTTAATTTCCAGTTACCTAATCTCAACACAAACATGAGGAAGAAAGTTCATTCAAGCTTCATCTCTATTTCCCTCTAATATTATGAATGAGAAAGTAACTGTCGGTCTGTTACCTTTTCACGATTCCCTCTCTAAACATATAGATGGAGATAGTCCGATCCGACGAACGACCTACTTTTTAACTTGCCCTGTGACTCATTATGTTTCGGGCCAATTCATGATCCATCTGGACAACCACGGCGGCGGAGTGCGCGTCTATCAATGGAAAAGTAATTGATACTAAAACGATTTCTACGTAATAGTGACAGGTTGCTAGCATAGCACTTATTTCCTTAGTCTCTCACGTCATCCACGGAAGAAATGAAGTGGTGTTATTCTAACCTGCCATCACACAGGTTAAAATTATGCTAGAAGTTGGTTTTTTTATATTTCGTGTGCTTTGTCTACCCCCTTTGGGAATACAGGTGTATCTAAGTATGTTTCTACGCAAATGTATTGTTTCAGATGGGGTTCCCACCACGCCCCTTCGCGCCTCCTGAGCCAGGGCTTCGTCGTGGTGACCTTCAACTACCGCCTCGGAGCCGAAGGGTTCCTCTGTCTCGGCCCAGACGACGCGCCCGGCAACGCGGGCCTGAAGGACCAGGTCGCCGCACTTTACTGGGTCCACAGAAACATCGCTAAGTTCGGAGGGGACCCCAACCAAGTCTCGCTGTACGGGTCAGGCTCTGGTGCAACTTCTGTACACCTTCTTCTTCTATCAGGAGCCGTAGCGGGACTCATACACAGAGTTATACTAGAATCAGGTTCCGCTATCTCACCAACTTCGTTAAGTATTGATCCCATAGCAACTGCTCTAGATGCAGCTGTATCACTCGGATATCAGGACAACGCTGACATACTTGATGATATCAGCAGATTTTATCAGGAAGTCCCGGAAAATATGTTGCTCAATGTCTCAGGCAATTTTCTTCCATGTGTGGAGAGTGCTTCATCATCGAGCTTACTGCATCTAGATCCAATGGTAATACTTCGCAGCGGCTCATTGGAACACGTGCCAATTTTAATCACATACACAAAGGAAACCATTGATGAATCATCACTAAACGAGAACACTGCACAAGTTTTTCACACCCTCCCAGACGAGTTTGAAGAATTATTGCCAAATAACTTAGAGTTTGACAGTGAGGATATAAAAATAAGAATTGGTGAACAAATAAAAGATGTATACTTTGGTGAGAATATTCTCGGAGAAGATGTGGCGGTGTGCTACGAAAATTATATGAATGATGTTTTTACCGTGTACCCTATAGTGAAGTCTGCAATCATGCATGCTAGCTCCAGCCACCTTCCGGTTTACCTGATGGAGTTTTCAGTGCACGGTGGAAATAAAACTACCTTTGACTACATTTTTGGGAAAGACATTCTCAATGATGAGGACGAATTAGTGGCTGAAAAACTTGTTAGTTTGTGGAGTAATTTCCTGAAATATAGGTAAGGTTTTATAAAAAATACTAATAGATAAAGGGCTACTTAGGGACTTTTACAATGTTTGACCTGTTTTCGTTTAACATAATCTATTATTCTACAGATAAATTTTCCATCCTTTTGTACCTGCCACCTCAAACCCTAAAAAATATTATGCTAGAAGTGGCCACAAAACGTGAAATAGTCATAGTTTTGTCTGTGTAGCGTTTTGTGTGCTTTGCCTACCCCGTTTGGGAATATAGGCGTGATTGTATGTATGTATGTATGTAAATTTTCCATGAGTACTGAAAAAAATGAAAAAAAAAAATTGAGCCTAAATATAATCCATTGCTGGGCACAGGCCTCCCCTCAGTATGTAAGGGTTAGGGCTATAATTCCCAAATGGGCTGTATGAATTGGAAACTTCACAGACAATATTGAATTACTTAGAATTGCAGCATGTAAGTTTCTCCACAATATTTTCCTTCAGTATTTAGCTCATGGTAATTATAAAATTCAATTCCTCATATCAATTCTGATAACCGACGAGCATGTATGAGGAGACTGATGAATGTGGATGAAGCAAAAGAGGTATGTCAGGATCGTAGCGAGTGGAACAAAGTAGTATCTGCCTACCCCTGTGGGAAAGAGGCGTGACAATATGTATGTATGTATGTATGTAATTCTGATAAATTCAGAGGTGTCAGACTATTTTCAACCAGCTTTTAAGTAATATAAACTGGATGTATATTTTCAGCGACCCCACACCACTAGCTACTTCAATATTGCCAGTTGTGTGGCAACCTGTGACCTTCACAGTGAGGAACGAGAAGCCTGACTTCAGCACGGCCACATGCCTTATCTTCGACCCAGGCAGCACATTTGCAATGGGGCGACCATCGTCCAGTCACTCATTGACTATCTGGGACCACATCTATGACAATTTTTATAAATTTCATAACCCAGTGCGAGATTGAAATAAATTTTACAAAACTTTTGGATTTTCAGTTTAAAACCTTTACAAGGTTATCAGATTAGTGTAAATTGTGAGACAAGGACATTGGCATATTCAAATTCATACACCAGTAAGACATGGTTAAATCAAAAACACAATACCAAAGTCCATCTGAAACAGACTTTATTATCTTCACAATTCAAATAGTACATGGAAAATAAGTAGGATTTTTTTTACATCAATCAACTAACATTATTATTTATAACAAAAAAATATTGTTTTCATTTAGTTCATAAATGCAGTGACATACTCATTATTATTAACTCCAATTATAAACTCAATCATGTAAATAAGATTGTTGTTTCATCAGTTTTAATTAATGATTTATCTTTTTGATATACAACTAATTAATACCAGTACATTTTTTTCTGAGTGCACACAATAATTAAGAACGATAAGTATTCAAAGTTGCATTAACCTTAGGGAAAAGTTAACTATCACAAGTGACAGGTCGCAAGAGTAATTTTAAGTCATGCTGAGTCTGACCCGAATAGTGGTTAAAGTTTGTAATCTGTAATTTAAATAGACGATATATTTGGGATAAGTTGTGGTATGTCGTGGTCGCTCTTGTTTACGCAGTGGGCGCACATCTGCTCCCATTACCGAGGGCCTTGCGACTCCCATAACAAAATCGAACAACAGAACCAAAAACACGTAACTAAATCCTGCACATACCCTTGCGGTACGATTTAATGGTAAATATTCGTGGTGAAATCGATACATCGACAAGAAGATTTCGAGAAAAAATATCGACGTCGTCAGAAACTACCGTTACCTGAACTTTCGGCGCTCCAGGCAGGACGGCCGCGAGTCCTACAGCAGCCCGCGTTAGCCAAACTATATCATGTCGCTCCCGGAACCCGTCGCGCAACACGGCGTGTTATACTTAACAAATGTAATTAGAAAAATCAACAAGTAAAAATACACAAGACAAACATGGACCGAGCACCCGTCACACACTTGACATGAGACGAGTTACGTTCGGAAACTGGTGAAGACCTACTTCAAGGTCCGGTTCACAATTTAATCATGTTGTTTGATTAAGCAAATGTTTATTGCAAAAAAACTATAATTCAGTATTATTCTGCGGAAAATGTAAACGATACTCCAATATATTGAGCATTTACAAAGAAAGTAAAATTATGTAGATCTGATTCCTAACTTGATTTCTAGACGAATAAAGCGTTTTTATAAATATTTAAACATTATCATGCTTGCGCTCAAAGTAACTGCGTAGAAGAGGCGTAGAACCATCGTAGAACCATAGAATCCAAGGAATTTTTATACTATATATTTTTTTATAGAATAAAAATTCCTTGGTAGAACCATCGTAGAGCTTACACAGGTATGAAAAAATGCATTACATAGTTCCATCCTCGGACCAAAGACAGCGCTATGTTTTTCGTCATAGTATGTTAAAAGAAACGAAGGCTATAAAAGGCGGCAACATACAATATTGAAACTTCAAATCGTCGTATCCTACGAAAAGGGGCGTAACTACAAAAAGTTGATTTTACAGGAGACGCTTTAAACTGATTAAAAAAAATCAGCGTAAAACCTAGTAGGTAATCTAAAATTAAAAAGTAAGAATACTTGACACCCTAAATTTTTTATGGTTAAATATATTTTTTATTTTTTATGTAATTTATGTAAAATATGTCAGTTAATTCTTTTTACCACGATAGTTTAAAAAAAAACTTTTTTTTTTTCACGAGGAATAAAGGCGTAATGAAGTTAATGCCTTAAAAAATGGTGTCGTAAAGACGTTATCTCCATGGAAAAGGGGCGTAAAGGTTATAACGACACCGTTCTAGGCCAGTACATGCGCAAACGCTCCGCGTGTAAAAGGGCGTAATGGCGAACGCGGCCAGCGGTTTCCCCTCCCGCAGACGCCCCGCGCTTCACTTCTCCGCGAAAACAGCTTCTTACGGCTATAGTGGCGTTATTCGACGGAAGAAATAGAGCTATTGCAGTTGTGGCTCATCTGCAAAAACTTGAATAACTTTTCGAAATGAAATGACTTTGTTATGTTTTTAAAACTAGTAGATGTAGAAAAAAATACAGAATTCGATTATCAAAGAAGAGGAAAAAGGCATTAATGATAATTACGCCCCTATTCGTAGGATACGACGAAATATTGAATCGTAATGTCGAACGCAGTCAATCCATATAAATCAATGGACAAGGCACGTACAAAGTAGTTTTCCGTTCCAAATTTAATCTGATTCGGAATTCCGCGTGGCGTAGGTATCTATTTTCGGAATTCTGAATCGATATTTCGATTCAAAATTTAGAAACGGAATTTCAAGTTTATGTAGCCGCCCTAAATCGGGCAAAATAACGCAAAGACTCATTTGTTTAGTTCAAGAAGTTTATACCTATCCATTATAATCAGGGGTCGGATTTTTCATCGCATGATCCGAGGCAAGAAAACTATGGAGTCGAAATTAAAATTAAATGATTATTTAAACCATACTCATACTCATTCATTTAATTAAGAATGAAATTAAATTGTAAGTATAATAAATCGTTATGAGTAGAAATAAATTACATTGTAAATAAAAAAAAGTAAAATAAAACATTACTTTTATTTTGTGCATCTAGTTTCCAATATCCATAAAGCTTGTAGTACAGGAATGAGTGCCTCAAAATCTTGACAAGGTATGGCATG
>BHDV01001431.1:0-10645 GCA_005406045.1 Adoxophyes honmai
AAACGTTACGGCGCGTTACATAGCGGGGAGGGGGCGGTCGAAAATCTTCAAAAATTGTTTTACGTGATACTTAAACGCTCCCATATCTCAATAACAATGCACGTTACGCAAAAATGTTTAATACATAAACTATAGAGCATAAAAAGAGCTACAAAAAACTTTTTGGCAGAATTATCGTATCTTGTCGCATAGCTGACTGATTAAAATCAAAATAAGTAATAATAATAATTAAGGGGGACTCCCATTCAAAAAACACGTTTTTTTGCTTTTTTGGTACGGAACCCTTCGTGCGCGAGACAATCCAACACGTTTACGGGAGAAACCCACATTTTGAAAAATCTCACGTGAGATGGGGGGTGTTGAATAAAATCTCACGACATCTCACCATTCAAAAAATTAAAAAAAACACCTCGCGTAATTTATGGACGCCCCCTAAGCCGGCTAAATTCTTAATAAATAAAAAAACAAGTCGTATTCGTA
Source organism: Adoxophyes honmai (assembly GCA_005406045.1). Lineage (NCBI taxonomy): Eukaryota > Metazoa > Arthropoda > Insecta > Lepidoptera > Tortricidae > Adoxophyes > Adoxophyes honmai. The sequence goes on from BHDV01001431.1 coordinate 481, forward strand.
ACCACTTCGTAACCTTCAACTTGCAGGTACAGTTAGCGACAAAGATATTGACACTATCAAAGTGCCAAAACTATGTAGGCAATGTCACTATGACGTTCACTGTGAATAGGTTCTATTGTGGGTCAGGAATCAATTGGTTCGATGGTACCTACATTCATACATTTTGCACAGGCGGCTCTTTGCGTAAGTTACACGTTTCGCGTAATGTGCATTTTGAGCATAGCTGGGCAATATCTCGTTAATCCGTTAATCGTTAATTAACGTACTTAGTTAACATTTCGACTAACGGATTAAATTTTAAATTAACTTAAAAAAACGTTAACGGACTCATTAACTTCCGTTAATATCCAGAATAATGCCAATAATTGAATGTTACAGGTTCCAAATGATGATGTAGTGAGAGCGAAAGAGAAATATAAGGATGCCAAGAAAAGGGTGAAAGAGGAGATGAAGAGTAGATTAGACGATAAAATTAGCGCTGGTTTTCGGAGTAATTTAGTGGGCACTCTCGAAGAACGTATATCGACCAGATCGGCGATGTACTAAAGGGAGGCCAAATTAGGAGTACCCGAAACCGTCGAGCGTGTATGACGAGAGTGATGAATGTTAGTGAAGCGAAAGAATTAGGTATGTCAGACTAGAAGCAAATGGCGGTCTGTTGTCTCTACCTACCCCGCAGGGAATAAGGCGTGACGGTTATGTATGTTTTGTATGTGTATGTAATATATGTTTTTACTGGTTTCTACCGACATGTAACATTTTGCGTATTATACTCCTTGCTTCGAGTAACGCTCCGCGTGTTTTACATTATGCGTGGGGTATGTACATTGTGCGAATTGTACATTTCGCTACTTTTTATACTTTGTGTGAAGTGTACATTGAGTTTTTTTGTTGCATCTAGGCATATACTCTATTGTTAGGGAATTACCTGCTGTACATACACAGCTTTGTTTGCGAACAAACAAACGACATCGCAAATACGTAACATGTTTAACTTATCTCTCACTCCTTCGCCATACAAAAGACAGGGATGTAAGTCAGCCAGCAACTTTTGTTTAACAAAAACACTTTTGATTGGCTGGTTGGTGCCAATTAGTAGTAGGTATCGACTGAGTATAAAAGGCGAATTTTACTTAATGTTGTGTCGTGTGTGGTGAGGCGATATAACGATGGGGCCGTACGCGCTTTTTTTTATTTTTTTGTTCGGTTTATCCACCGTGTCAGGAACTGGTAAGTACCTAATAATAAAAATAAGATTTACCTATGAAATTTCCGATTTTTATTTCGTTGTTCTAACATCGCAACTTCAAAAGATTTTGTCTTCATCTTGCAAATTTTGACTGACATAATTTTTTTTTAAATTCAAGTTCATTTTTTAACGGTGACTTCTTTATCAGCCAGCAATGCTTTCGTATAATTTTGAATATTAAAACCGGATATCAATCACGCCACCGCGCCACGCCGCCCCGATGCCCCCGATTGCGCTATCAGCTATTAAACGTTGTCGGTTTAGGTAGTTAAAACAATATAAACAATCTTGACATGTCTTTTTATTGAAATACACAGTCTAAAAATGAAAATCGTTACACTATACAATTCAATCATGAAAGTAAATGATTTTTTCATACCAAAATTGTAAAATGTGAAGATTTCGATTTATAAAGTGTATGTTTAAATAAAAAGACACGTCAAGATTGTTTACATTGATTTAACTACCTAAACCGACAACGTATAGCTATGTCTTCCTCTGACGCATGTCCGTGCAACCACCAACCACAGCGCATGCCGCCAGCGCGTCTTCAAGCGTTTGGAACTTCAATACTTTTACGATTACAAACCTATTCTTGCAATAGATGCATGAGGATACCTTTAATGTTAGGTACCTAAGTCGTCCGTTTTGTTCCTACAGACATAGAGCTGAACTGCACCAAGCCCCACGAGGTGCAGGACTGTCTGTTCGTCTGTCCACCGCAGAGGACCTGTACAAACTACAAGTACGCGCTGCCCTGTATCCCACCGACTGAACCTTGCAAGCCACAGTGCGTCTGCGCCGACGGCTACGCGAGGAACGTCGACGGGATCTGCATTACTATAGCACAGTGTGGTGAGTTCTAACCATGGGAAAATACATAACCACGCCTTGAGATTCATCGTGTCCAAAGGTCACAGCACACATATCACTGGTCACCATATCACCTCGAGCCGTCCACTATTGTTGGTATGAAACTTCCTACAGCACAGCACACTAATCGGAATCGTAGCGTGATCGCCTCGGAACAGCAGTGCTATTTGTCTATCGCACCAAAAATCTAAATCGTGTTTAATTTGACAGTTTCAGTGTCAGTTCGTTTTGGAATGTATCAATTTCGGAGCGATTATTGATTCCAACAGTTAAATTACACACGATTTAGATTTTTGGTGCGATAGACAATAGCGTTACAGGGTCCCGACCGCGACGCAGGGCGTGGTCAACTTGCAGTTCCCGCTCTCAAGACGCGTCATCCCCGCGCTTGCGTCTCTCGTACCCGAACTCACATCTCTTCGTCCACCCTTGCCCCTGTGCAGCTGCTGGATACCCTATGGTGAGGCGAAAGGCGATACGGTATCCATCCCTTTCTGAGTTGATATGTGTGCTGTGACCTTAAGGGAGGAAGGGAGCAGGAACTTCCTTAACCGCGTTTAAATTTAAGATTCTAAGCTTCAATTCTCTTATCTGATTTTAGAACTGTGCAATGGCGACGGCAAACCGCAGCACTTCACCTGCAACGGACCGTACTCCGAGCACTGCGCGGGCGCGTGCGTGTGCGACGATGGCTACACACGCGACGCGAACAACACCTGCGTGTCCACCAGCCCGCCGCCGGTCATCGCGGCCCCCCCGCCGCCCCCGCACCCGCAGGTTTCCACAGGACCTGTAGGCCCACCAGTTCAAACTGAGCCTGTAGGCCCACCGGTTCCCTCAGAGCCTGTAAACCCTCCAAGCACTGAAAGACCAGGTAACTACAAACAAAGGATTCCATCCAACCAGTAAGAATAATCCAAGTTGTGAAATCAAAACCGCTGGTTACTATAGATGGAAAAATTTAAAAACTAATCCAATAGTTTCGTCACAGGACATTCCAGATTATCCGTCCTCAAGGGTTACTAGTCTCTGGCACTATAAAGAATTTGTAACGACCCCTAGCGCCACCTATCGTCGAGTAGCTGAACTTCTTCGACAACCGTCATCACATCAACTGTCAAAGTTTCAGCATCGTGTTAACGAAGTTTCGAAGATTAGTTGCATAAATACAACTTTTGACTTTCTCCGCCTGGAGAGAGATCTCTATTCGAGTATTTCCCACTAATTCAATTAAATATGTAACGACAAATTTTCTTCTGTTTTCAGAAGCAAATCTCACTTGCACCAATCCCCACGAGGTGCCGGACTGTCCGTTGGACTGTCCGGCGCAGAGGACCTGTCGGAACTACAAGTACACGCTGCCCTGCGCCCCGCCCACAGGCCCCTGCACGCCGCAGTGCGTCTGCGCCGACGGCTACGCGAGGAACGTCGACGGGATCTGTATCACCATAGCGCAGTGTGGTGAGTTTTACGATTGAAACCTTTTGTCGACGATGAATACCTCGTTCTGAGGACGATGCATCGTTTATGTGGGATTATTTTAACTGAAGAAGGAAGAGCTTTAGAAATTTGGGGAAGACTCCAATAGAAAGATCTCTCTCCAAGCAGATGATATCAAGGCATAAGCCTGAAAGATTCAAAGTTGGGTATATCATTGACGTTTGCCGTCGGCTATTCGACGGTAGGTGGCGCTAGGGCGCTACAAGATCCTACTCGTAGTAGGGATTACACATCCCTCTTTCGTGCTATTGCCAGGACTTATATAGACACCAGTACATCAGATACGCGTACATTTTATGGTCAATTCCGACAATAATTCTGGTCAGTATGAGTAGAGAAATTCTAGTGTAACTGACGATTTCTGGTCAGTTTTCGGTGTATGAGAAAGTTATACATTCCATGGCCTGTACCGCCAATAATTCTGGTTCGAATGACGCGAGAAATTCTGGCGTAACTGATGATTTGTGGCCAGTTTTCTGTCTGTGAGAAAGTCATGCATTCCATGGCCAGTTCCGCCAGAATCGCCAGAATTCTGGTCAGAATGACGCGAGAAATTCTGTTGTATTTAAGTAACTGATGATTTGTGGTCACGTTTTGTCTATGAGAGCGTCACCAATAGAGATCTCTCTCTCTCTCTCTCTCTTACCCTAACCTTCACTTCTAATGTATTTTCAGAACAATGTGCCGGCTACACTCAGCACTTCACGTGCGACGGTCCGTACTCTGAGCACTGCGCGGGCGCGTGCGTGTGCGACGCCGGCTACGCGCGCGACGCGAACAACACCTGCGTGTCCACCAGCCCGCCGCCGGTCATCGCGGCCCCCCCGCCGCCCCCGCACCCGCCGGTTTCCACAGGACCTGTAGGCCCACCAGTTCCCTCTGAGCCTGCAGATCCACCGGTTCCCTCAGAGCCTGTAAACCCTCCAAGCACTGAAAAACCAGGTAACTACAAACAAAGGATTCAATCCAACCAGTAAAATTAATCCAAGTTATGAAATCAAAACCGTTGGTTACTATCGATGGGAAAATTTAAAAACTAATGCAATAGTTTCGTCACAGGACATTCCAGATTATCCGTCCTCAAGGATTACTAGTCTCTGGCACTATAAAGAATTTGTAGCGATCCCTAGCGCCACCTATCTTTGAGTAGTAGAACTTCCTCGACCAACGTCATCAATTGTCAGTTTCTGCATCGCGCTAACATAGTTTCGAAAATCAGTTACGTGAATACAACTTTTAACTATCTCCACCTGGAGAGAGATCTCTATTCGAGTATTTCCCACTAATTCAATTAAATAATATACTTACGTAACGACGAATTTTCTTCTGTTTTCAGAAGCAAATCTCACTTGCACCAATCCACACGAGGTGCCGGACTGTCCGTTAACATGTCCGCCGCAGAGGACTTGTAGGAACTACAAGTACGCAATACCCTGTAGCCCGGTAATAGGCCCGTGTAGACCGCAGTGCGTCTGCGCCGAGGGCTACGCGAGGAACGTCGACGGGATCTGCATTACTATAGCGCAGTGCGGTGAGTTTTACGACTGAAACCTTTTTTCGACGATGAATACCAAGTTCTGGGGACGTTGCATCGTTTATGTGGGATCCTTTTAGCTGAAGAAGGAAGAGCTTTAGAATCCTACGCGTAAGAATCACGACCATCTTTCGCGCTAATGCCACGGCTTATATGGACAACAGTACACCAGTTACGCGTACATTCCTTGGCCAGTTCCACCAATAATTCTGGTCAGTATGACGCGAGAGATTCTGGTGTAACTGATGATTTGTCGTTAGTTTTCTGTTTATGGGAAAGTGACCAAACGAGATCTCTTCATGTAATTTCAGAACAATGCCCCGGCTACACTCAGCACTTCACGTGCGCCGGCCCGTACTCCGAGCACTGCGCGGGCGCGTGCGTGTGCGACGCCGGCTACGCGCGCGACGCGAACAACACCTGCGTGTCCACCAGCCCGCCGCCGGTCATCGCGGCCCCCCCGCCGCCCCCACACCCGCCGGTTTCCACTGGGCCTGTAGGCCCACCGGTTCCCATTGGGCCTGTAGGCCCACCGGTTTCCACAGGGCCTGTAGGTCCCCCAAGCACTGAAAGACCAGGTACTAAGAAAGGATTCAATCTAACCAGTAAAATTAATCTAAGTTGTGAAATCCCTGTCCCCGTACAAAACGGTCTGTCAATGTCACAAGTCCAAATATGCATCTGTGTATGAAACTGTGGCACCATAGTGGGAGCATGGACTTGTGAAGAAAAGCTTCATGTCCCCACATTAGGGGCCTTCGGACAGGGAACGTGCTTAAACATTCATTACCTACTACTATATGATGGGTAAATTAAACAAGTATCGCAACAGTTTCGTCAAAAGACAATCCAGATTAACCGTCAACAAGAATACTATAAAGAATTTGTAGCGACCTCTAGCGCCATCTATTTTCGAGTAGCCGAACTTCTTCGACAAACATTATTAACTGTCAAAGTTTATGCATCGTGCTAAGAAAGTTTCGAAGATCAGTTGCATAAATACAACCATCTTTACTGGAGTCTCCCACGAATTCAAGCCATATGTAACCACGAATTTTCTTCTTCTGTATTCAGAATCAAATCTCACTTGCACCAATCCCCACGAGGTGCCGGACTGTCCGTTGGACTGCCCGGCGCAGAGGACCTGTCGGAACTACAAGTACGCGCTGCCCTGCGCCCCGCCCACAGGCCCCTGCACGCCGCAGTGCGTCTGCGCCGCCGGCTACGCGAGGAACGTCGACGGGATCTGTATCACCATAGCGCAGTGTGGTGAGTTTTACGATTGAAACCTTTTGTCGACGATGAATACCTCGTTCTGAGGACGATGCATCGTTTATGTGGGATTATTTTAACTGAAGAAGGAAGAGCTTTAGAAATTTGGGGAAGACTCCAATAGAAAGATCTCTCTCCAAGCAGATGATATCAAGGCATAAGCCTGAAAGATTGAAAGTTGGGTATATCATTGACGTTTGCCGTCGGCTATTCGACGGTAGGTGGCGCTAGGGCGCTACAGGATCCTACTCGTAGTAGGGATTACACATCCCTCTTTCGTGCTATTGCCAGGACTTATATAGACACCAGTACATCAGATACGCGTACATTTTATGGCCAATTCCGACAATAATTCTGGTCAGTATGAGTAGAGAAATTCTAGTGTAACTGACGATTTCTGGTCAGTTTTCGGTGTATGAGAAAGTTATACATTCCATGGCCTGTACCGCCAATAATTCTGGTTCGAATGACGCGAGAAATTCTGGCGTAACTGATGATTTGTGGCCAGTTTTCTGTCTGTGAGAAAGTCATGCATTCCATGGCCAGTTCCGCCAGAATCGCCAGAATTCTGGTCAGAATGACGCGAGAAATTCTGTTGTATTTAAGTAACTGATGATTTGTGGTCACGTTTTGTCTATGAGAGCGTCACCAATAGAGATCTCTCTCTCTCTCTCTCTCTTACCCTAACCTTCACTTCTAATGTATTTTCAGAACAATGTGCCGGCTACACTCAGCACTTCACGTGCGACGGTCCGTACTCTGAGCACTGCGCGGGCGCGTGCGTGTGCGACGCCGGCTACGCGCGCGACGCGAACAACACCTGCGTGTCCACCAGCCCGCCGCCGGTCATCGCGGCCCCCCCACCGCCCCCGCACCCGCCGGTTTCCACAGGACCTGTAGGCCCACCAGTTCCCTCTGAGCCTGCAGATCCACCGGTTCCCTCAGAGCCTGTAAACCCTCCAAGCACTGAAAGACCAGGTACAAACAAAGGATTCAATCCAACCAGTAAAATTAATCCAAGTTGTGAAATCAAAACCACCGTTTAAGTTTAAACGATTGCTACTAATGGGGAAATTAGATTAGTAGGTAACGCAATAGTTTCGTCACAGAACAATCCAGATTAACCGTCCTTAAGGATCCTAGTGTCTGGCACTTTGAAGAGTTTGTAGCGATCCCTACTGCCACCTGTCATCAAATAGCAGAACTTCTTTGACAAACGTCATCAACTGTCAAAGTTTCCGCATCGTGCTAACGAAGTTTTGAAGATCAGTTGCATAAAAACCACTATCTCTTTTGGAGTCCACGAATTCAATTAAACATTTAACCACGAATTTTCTTCTGCTTTTTCAGAAGCAAATCTCACTTGCCCTAATCCCCACGAGGTGCCGGACTGTCTGTACGGGTGTCCGCCGGAGAGGACCTGTGCAAACTATAACATGCCCGAGCCGCCCTGCGCACCGCCGACTGCACCTTGCAAGCCAAAGTGCGTCTGCGCCGACGGCTACGCGAGGAACGTCGACGGGATCTGCGTTACCATAGCGCAGTGTGGTGAGTTCTACATACATAGATAACCGTCGCGCCTTATTCCCTGTGGTGAGTTCTAACCATGGGAAAATGCGAACATATCACGCCTTGAAACTCATCATGACTGACTTTGTTACCAGAGCGTCTAGAGTATTGAAAACGATGATGAACTTGATAACGATTTCGTTTCGCAAAATTGTATGGAAACTGAGACAGCGCCGCCTGCGGAACGTTTGCACAACTGCCGCGCTCGAAACGTCTCCATACAATTCCGCGACAATTCGCAAACGAAATCGATATCGAATCCATCGTTTTCAATACACTAGAGGCTCTGACCATAAGATCGATCATCCATCGACGGCATCGCTCAACTGAGCCTGTAGACCCACCGGTTCCCTCTGACCCTGTAGGCCCCCCAAGCACTGAAAGACCAGGTACAAACAAAGGATTCAATCCAACCAGTAAAATTAATCCAAGTTGTGAAATCAAAACCACAGTTTAAGTTTAAACGATTGCTACTAATGGGGAAATTAGATTAGTAGGTAACGCAATTGTTTCGTCACAGAACAATCTAGATTATCCGTCCTTAAGGATCACTAGTCTCTGGCACTATAAAGAATTTGTAGCGATCCCTAGCGCCACCTATCTTTGAGTAGTAGAACTTCCTCGACAAACGTCATCAACTGTCAGTTTCTGCATCGCGCTAACATAGTTTCGAAGATCAGTTACGTACATACAACTTTTAAATTTCTCCGCCTGGAGAGAGATCTCTATTCGAGTCTTTCCCATAAATTCTATTTCAAATGTAACAACGAAATTTCTTCTGTTTTCAGAAGCAAATCTCACTTGCACCAATCCCCACGAGGTGCGGGACTGCCTGTTCTCCTGTCCACCGCAGAGGACCTGTAGGAACTACAAGTACGCGCTGCCCTGCGCCCCGCCCACAGGCCCGTGCAAGCCTCAGTGCGTCTGCGCCGACGGCTACGCGAGGAACGTCGACGGGATCTGCATTACCATAGCGCAGTGTGGTGAGTTCTAGTAGAATAACCTTTTTTTGACTATGAGACAATGCATAATAAGTATAGAGAAGATGGATGAAAGAAGATTTACCTAAACAGATTTATACTGGAAGTGTGAATGGGTTTGTTAGGAGGAGAATACCTTTACTTTACGGGCTGTCGGTGACCAAATCGCGGACGTTTTGGAAACAGGTCCGGTCAGATCAAGAGTACCTACCTGAAACCTACGAGCATGTATGAGAAAACTAATAAATGTGGATGAAGCAAAAAAGGTACGTCAGGATCGTAGTAAATGGAACAAAGTTGTCTCTGCCTACCTCTGTGGGAAAGCGGCGTGACGGTATGTATGTTTGTATGATAATGCATTACGCATGCCACGCTCTGGGGATGACGAATCGTTTATGTGGGATCCTTTTAACTGAAGAGAGAAGAACTTGGGAACCGTAACACTCATATTTCGCGCTAATGCCAGGACTTACGTAGATACCAGTACACCAGTTACGCGTACATTCCATGGCCTGTTCCGCCAATAATTCTGGTCAGAATGACATGAGAGATTCTGTTCTATTTATGTAAGGGCCTGGCCACATGTCCAAGACACGACGTCGTAGTCGTAAACCGACACGATTTTTGCCGTGAAAATCCACGACGCGCCTCGGTAAATTTTCCGACCGCTGCACCCGGGCACCGACGTGGTGTCGGAGCGCGACACGATTTTTGTCGTGAAAATCCACGACGCGCGTCGTGAAATTTTCCGACCGCTGCACCCGGCACCGACGTCGTGGCGGAGCGGGACACGATTTTAGCCGTGAAAATCCACGACGCGCGTCGTGAAATCTTAAGATCGCTGCAAACATAGAAGCTTGCAAATGTGTAGGTTAGAAAATAGTGTAAGGAATGTGATTCGAGAATATCAATATCGATACATTGTTCTGTTTGTATCTTTAAACTAACAAAACTACGTAACTAGTTGATGCAGTTGTGATAGGGCTTGCAATTCGAATATTCGAATATTCGGATTTTTGTTATTTAATTATACTACTTAATTACGATTGCGAAGATTATCGTTAAAAGATTCGTATGAAATAAATAAATGAAATGTAATATTTAATAACAAACGTTAATATTATGCTTTCGTAAAGAGTATTTTGGTGTAAATTGTGTTGGTGTTGGTGGTTTGGTGACACTGAGGGA
>BHDV01001431.1:30130-56293 GCA_005406045.1 Adoxophyes honmai
TTTTAGACTGTGTATTTCAATAAAAAGACATGTCAAGATTGTTTACCATCTTTTAAGTACCTATCGGTCTATATCTATAGTATAGGTAAAATTTTTAATCAAAACAAAACTTAATCAATTTCTTTGTGTTACAATAGTCAGCCATTGTTTTTTTTATCAAACCTTAATTAAGGCTGGAAGAAGAGGCTAGCAACCTGTCATAAATTATACCTATTTCATCTATTTAAAATCTAAACTTGTGCTAGTAGAGGACATGAAGCATAGAATAATCATTGCTTTGACTATGTTATGCCTCAAGCACTCTACCTACCCCATTTGGGAATACAGGTGTGATGTTAACATATGTTTAGGTGTCATTTAAAGACTTATTTTTAAAACATGCCTTTAAACCCGTCACTTACAAAATATTGTGAATTTGAGTCTCTTATACATAATTATCTCTATTTTACTGTCTACATCAAAGCAAAAATAACTCTCATCGAGTTTCATGACATTCAAATGACAGAACAGCCATCATTTAAAAAAAAAGTGTCTTGTGTGTTGGTTCTCATTTGGAAAAACAGTTTCTGGCATCCAACATCTAACTCAACAAGAATTTAAGTAATGAAGACAACTTTGCACACCACTTTTTCCATAGTAAAGCAATGCGCTTACCCCCACTACATTTAAAATCTTGCCATGTTTAACTCCGAGGACTGTACATTTGTATTACTTGCAAGTTATCTACAAGTTTTGAGCTACAAATACAGTCAACGAGTAGCAAATATATCCATCCGTTGCAGTTGTTTCAAACCTTGCAGCAATATGCAGTAAACATCACAGAAGGGCTGTTAGAAGTAAAAGTGCAGTATCTCAGGATGTATGACAGTTTCCGCTGTTGCGAAGCGACGCGCCGACGGCTCTACGGAAACGATAATGGCGCAATGATTCAAAACCATTTGAGTTCATTAAAAACTAAATAGGTTATGGGCCCAAAGTTACAATTATGTCTGATGAAAGGAGTATGATACTTGCAGATGGGTAGCCTCATTCCAAAGTGTGACTTAAGCTCAAAACAGCGGAAACTTGGCGTGACGGTATCGGTTGTAATATTTGGAATTATTCGAAAAAGGCCGCACAAAGCACTGGGCGGGGAAAAAGCGTTTGGTTCATATTATCCGCTTCCGCTGTCAGTACGTTTAGAGCTTATTTATTTATTTATAAAAAAAACCAGTAACATGTAACATAACAGTAATGATAACCACAGCGTTACAAATTGGCAAAAATAAAAGTAATAACGAAACTTAAATTACTAAACTCTCATTCGTTCATTCTCTCTATCTCTCTCTTCCACTCCATCTCCAGCCTCGCTATCTCGGTCGCAAACAGATCGCAGTGCCAGCTACCACCAAAATTAGGATGGGTGGATTATTTTGCCACTAAGTGTAAGTATATTATCAAATATCAATGTACGGACAGTGTATGACAGTTAAAATACATACCTAACTTACATCAAGTACGAGTAAAAACTAGTCATACCTTTTTAGGACCAGGTAATACTAGGTTGTCAAAGTAGAGTACTTATCCCGTTCATTTCAGTCCATATTTTATGGTTAGACTAGTTAGCGCACACCATAAGTCCTAATTGGCTGAAAATGATATGGAATACGACACTCTGTGTACCTATCTATACCTACTAACACGTAGTTATTGTGGTCCCGAGTTGAATGACCTTCCAGAAACCGTATGAGTTCGCAACTGCTCATAAATATGTTATTCGATGCAAGGGAAGTAGTTTGCATACGGCCATACGTCGATCCTACCTAAATTAAAGAGGAAGTTGCTATGTTTGCTATCTGATGTAGCGTGGCCATAAAATGGCTTGACATTTGATTATGTTCACGGTAAAATGTTTTAAAGTTTTGTTTTTTAATATGATTTCAATTACCTCGGTTGAACGAAGTTAGACGAATACGATAGTGTAGAGCAGCGGTTCTCAAACTTTTTAGGTGACGGAACCCTTTTGGAAAGCGAAATACTTGATGGAACCCTACAAGAAAACAGCAGTTTTTAAAAGTATTCTTTATCTACCCGTCCGTCCATGTATTCGCCGCGTCGCCTGCGTCAAAACTTTCGATCAGAGATTGGCGTTTTGTTTTTTTTTTCAAAATTCTTACGGAACCCCTTCAGGGTCATCACGGAACCCTGGGGTTCCACGGAACATACTTTGAGAATGGCTGGTGTAGAGGCACTTCGGCTTGCCTCGGCAAACTTCGCCTCGCCTCGGGCGATTTTCATTTGTTGTCGGTTTTTGCGCCCGAGTCAAAGGGCCCAATGAGCTCATCGCGAAGGTGAACGAGTGTGTAGTCACATTTCGGACTTCGCCTGAGTTTGCCGAGGTACTTCGTTGAGGAACTTTGCGAGTAGTGTGGAAGAGCCATTACAGCGATCGTGGTCACGAGTAGACCGAAGCAGGGCATCTCATTCGTCGTACAGGTTCTTCGAATTACTCGCTTGATTTTTACCAGTACCGGCTCCTCGAACTATCCCCGTTTTATTAACATTATCAACCGCTACCCGCTACCCTATCACATCGACACAAAGCTAGCGATGTCAGACGCTCTCTGACTGTTCCTCTCCCAACGAATATGACGCCAGAAAGACCTCGTGAAAGGTCTAAGGCAAGAAGGATTTACAGCAATATTTTTATGCCTAAATATGGTCGCATTGTTACTTACTAGCTTTTGCCCGCGGCTTCGCTCGCGTTAAATTCGGGGTAACACAGAAGAGATAGCACACGTTCCAATTTATAGCTTTCTACATTGAAAATGGCGGAATTCTCCACAAACTTCCACCCCTCACTTTAGGTAAATGGGGGGTTTTGAAGAGACGAAAAGCCTATGTCACTCTCCAGGCCCTAAACTATCTCTACCTAAAAAAATCACATCAATTCATCGCTCCGTTTAGCCGTGAAAGATGGACAAACAAACAAACAAACACACTTTCACATTTATATATTAGTACGGATTCTGTGTTAAAACAGAACGTGATTGAGTCCCGAGTAGTGATAAATATGTTCATGCTGACAGTATCTTCCCTCATATTTACAACCAGGAGCTATTCACACTAAACGTAGCTTTCCTATGAAGCTTAGCGTTAAACTTAGATAAGGATAGATAAAAGTACTCTTATCTCAGGAGTGTCGTCAAATTTTGTGGAGACGCTTTGGCAGCGAGAGGATAAAGTTTTATCATAGCTCTAACCGAATTGAATACCTAGTACTTACGGGCAGGATGTTTACCATCTATGTCATAGCCCTCCTATCTGAAAAGAGCGGTATTCCAGTGAGAAGATCAATTTACTTGTGCCTTTGTATGTTAAAATAGATACTGGTGTGTTTTTGTATAGAAATTCTTCGTCGCTATGTGACTTTTTTGACTTGATAAATGAAAAATATATCTGCACTACTCTTTTCAGTTCAGTTACTAACTTAGCAAAATTTTAAGTAGAGGGAATAAGTTCCCGTATCGCTTTTCCATGAAAAAAAAAAGACTAGCGCGAACTTACCACCTGTATTTAAAATCTTGCCATCCTAAATGATAGAGACTGTACTTTTGGTAAATAAAGAGTTTCCCTAATGAATGCAACACAATCGTCGACGTAGCGACATAAAAGTGCGCCTTTAAAATCACATCACATCACATCACACTTCACACTAAAATTATAAATCCGTAAGTTTGTGAGCGTCTCTGTGTTTGTTTGTTAGCTCTTCATGCCCAAACCGCAAGACCAATTATGATAAAATTTAGTATACAGGAAGCTGACACCCTGGTTTAACACATAGGTTACTTTTATCCTGGACAAATACATAGATCCCGTCGCATTGCAAACACACCAGTTGTAATATAATTGGTTCTTATTCTAACTCATGATATGAAATGAACAGGATTATTCTATTACAGTACAGTAAACCAAAATAGTATATCTTTTGCATATGTCTCCGGAGTGGAAGTCGCTGTCTAATATAGCGATCTTGGGGACGGTAATGTTGGCTTGAACGGGACACGGAATAGCTAACGTACGTCCCGTGCACGGAATTTTAATGATTATGTTTCTTGACTCATGTGTTTTTGGTACGTCTCAAGACAGACCTACGAACGCTTCAGAGAATTAAGGTAAGTTATCTGGCTGTCGTTTTATAGACTAGATTAATGGTTGACTTTTATTTTGATGTCGAGATTCGCGTAGGGCAAAGAACTAACATACTTTTGTGTTGGTAATTCAGACTTAATTAGAATTGAGTTCACTATGTCATAGCGAAGTCACGTTTAATCTCCAAACGCAATGGCAGTGGTAGCGGGGGTTCGTGGCGCGATGGCGTGACGGTATCGGTTGTAATATTCGAAATTATATGTAAGAAGTTGGCTAGGAAAAAAGCGTTTCGTTCATATCATCACGCTACAGCGCTTCGCCACTCCGCTCTCCGCTGCGCTATCAGTGCATTCGGAGCTTTAATGTGACAAAAATATGCTATGAGTTTATTCACTTCCTCCGTCAAGACAGACGATTAACAGTGCTCAATGGCGTCGCTAATACAATGTATGACTCGGAATTAAGAAAGGCTTTTGTGATTGGTCAAATCACACCGATACTCTCTACTGTCTTCGTCGTCGATCTTCGAGTTTGTGGAAATACGAGTACACCTTGGATCAGCCACAGTTGGTTTCATCAATCAAATCAATCAATTAAGTAATAATTCAATCAAATACTTTTTAATCTATAAATATTGTAAGAGATTTACTCATTAATTTGTCAATTGTATGTATGTATGTATGTACCTATTAACTGCACCAGCATGCTGAATGCTGCGGATGTCGTAATTATTAGTTTTGCATACAATCATTTATTTTCCCTGTGATTCATGAATGACTTCCGATTTGCCAACCGAGACTTCTGAGTAGATGATTCATGGATGCAAGTGACTTAGGTACAATTTTTTGCTGAATCTAGATTTTAAGTTTCACGACTCGCGACAATGCACTCAGAAAATATATTAATAAGTATAAGTACCTATGATAAAAACTTTTAATTGATTGGCGAGTGTGAAGACGGAACCACAGAACAGTAAAAAAGTGTCTCCGATCGTCCATAAAACACTGTAGCCATGACCCGAACCTTTTTCAAACGTTATAAAGAATTCTAAAAACAAAATGCGCCCGACATCCGTTTGGGGTGCGCCTACGTCACAGCATGTGCGTGCGAGCGCATGTAATATAATTCTTTTGTTTATTTTTTAACATAGCTTTATATTTATTAGTCGCCAGGAACTTTTATGGGCGTAGCACGGTGACTGATGCACTCTAGTCGTGTCGTAAAACTTCCTTCGTGGCATCGTACCAGGAAACTGGCACATTACACCACGAAAGCTTTGTTTTATGTTATGAACCAAGTTACTCTGCTCCGGGCAGTAAGTAAATGTTTCATATTTTATATCTCCGACCCGTCGCTGCCAGCTGACGGTTCTTTTGTTTCTACGAAATTACAGCCAATTTTCTGTTATTGTTTCCCATGCGTTTCGTTAGATTTGTTAATAAATCTGTCGGTTGCAACTTGTAATAAATTACTGGCCTGAAACATTGAGTTACATTTGTGTTTGCTGGAGTCTGCGACTGGACAATATGAACTTAGGATATTAGTGTTAATTAAAGAACCACTAAAGAAAGAAAAACATTTGAAGGCAACGCACCCACTTCGTCAACAGCTGTTTATAGAACTGGCCAGCGTCTTTGGGCCCGTCGCGTTCCGGCTCACAGCCTCATCGTGTATGGATGAGTCGTGCATGGAAGGACCAAGGATTATTGGCTGCTGCACTGGTTATTTCTGGACGCTGGGCCTGTATGGGAATGATGACTTCCCCACAGAGACACGGTGCGTTTCCTCCGCCGCGTCACGTCCGATTGCCAGCAAATGTAAACTGTACGAGTAATTGAAAACATCCAATACGTGGTTGTAAAAACTTCTAGTAATTACCCGTCGCTTAGATTTTTTTTAGATTAGATGTCTTGTTACGACTCGGTACTCATAACGGAACTATTCCTAGTCCATGTTATTACATCGCCCTGTACTGCTTGATTTCTTTTACTAAAAACCAATAGTTTCTGTAAAAAAAAAACGGTCCAGAAACAGGAAATTGCGTGGGTCGAAAAGCGTTTCGCTTGCATTTTACCAAGAAGTATTCATAAGGTATTGATTTACCGGTTTTGTATGCAAAGCTTCGGGTGTTGCTCTTCACTATGCGATTCGTTTTTGTTTTATTGCCAGCCAAAGGGCCGCAGTCTAGATCAGAAGCGGGATCTCTCCAAACAAGGCATCAGCGAGTTCCTTTTCATCAGAAAAACATGACTTGTGATGGGACTGGGCTATTTATATTATTCTAGTTGCTTTTGCCCTGGAGCGCTCACGTATATTAATCGTCGTCTTTTCTGACTCCTACGTGTCTGTAAAGAATTATCTATTTTTCGGCCCTGCGCAGACGACGGACTTTTTAGTCTGTGAAAATAGATCTTATGGAATTATATGCAGTAACGCACGACGCGAAAAAAGTCCGGCTCACAGTGCATACAATCGACGCAGACTTTTTGTGCGCTGCAGACTCGATCGCACAAAATATTTGTCGTCTGCGCTGCTCTTAAGGTTCCAGGCTGAAATGATGTGATTGGTGATGTGAAATGATCAAATGACCCATTCCGCGTATACATAGAAATGCGAAATGTAGCATTCTCGCCCACCAACAAATACTCCGTTTTACTGCCTAGTAATCTAAGGTCGTTCACACTTAGACCTAGTAACGCCGGGCAATGGCTGCGGGCATAAAATTTTGATTATGTACGTGAATTACATACATGTAGATAGGTATACATACAGTTGTGCTCTCTATTCTAACGGATGGCGGAGTAGGTCATGGAAATGAATTAGGAACTCGGCTTCCGATTTAACGTGTTGGTGATTATGATTATGTCTGTTTTATCCGTTCTTTACTATATTTCATATGGCAATTTGATAAATACAAAGTTATTAGACATGGCAATACATTTCTTTCTGTAGTTCCAGTTACGGCAGCAGAACTTTGCTTGCTCATTGAATTGATAAATAAATAAACACCAAATTGCAGAAGGAACAGAACTGATTCAGACAGTTATGCGAGCATTTTTTCGTACAAATTCTACGCTTCAACATAAACAACGCAATTTAAGAATTATAAACAATAGTCGTGTAACTGAATTGTTCATACTGAACGCATTATTTTTGGATCGATAGTGCTCGTTTCTGTATGAGTAGGAAAAATATAATATGTAGTTCAAAAATTTTAAGAAAAAAGTTGCACAGTTTTTGTTTTCCTAAAACGGCCAGTTATGACATGATTATCAGTATCACAAAGCTCGCGTGCTTTATATCGACCAAATGATCGATCAAAAAGTGGTCCATTGAAATAGTCTGGATTTCCACTATTATGTTAACAGTATGGTTACGTCTTCATTTGTTTCCTCATTCTCACGACATTGCCCCACAAATGCGTCATTCCCATGCACTGTGTGGCATGTGTTCGTAATGGGACACTTGAGATGCATAACAAACTAATCAGCATACGCATAACAGCCTTTATTCGAAGTAATTAAGTTCGCAATCAAGCTGAAGGGTTGCAAACCAATGACCTAAACTAAAGCGAAGAGCGACCTACCGTAACATGAAGAAATTTTAATGTAATCCAAGATTAGCCTTTAATTGACTGTAGAATTTGCTTGCTTAAGCAATTCTAATAAAGTGACGTGCAGTTGCGCCGATTCAAAGTCCAGAATTATGAACAAGAGGATGAATAACAACGCAGACAACAGTGCAACGTAGCCAAAACAGAATACTGTATCTCATAAGGTGGGCTATGTTGAATCAGCCGAAAGTGCTGTCTGTAACTATAGTTATATTTACAGTCTTGGTCACGTGCCTTTACTAGTTTGCACAGCTGCTTCAGTTCACATCCTGGGTAAGGTAGGGCTGCCAATGTCAAGTGCCAATGCCTTGCCTTCTTTGTCGGAGCGCTATAACCTTACACAGACCTTACACTTGTACCATGATTGAAGATCTCAGAGACACTAGACTACACATTAATTTGAAAGGAAGAGGGCAGAAGGATCCTAATAAAACTATTGACATAACGTGTCTTGTATGCGGGTCTCTTATATGCAGGGAAAGAGGAAGGTAAGGTCGATATCGTGTCCTACCAGGTCTCACTCCTTAGACTGGGCTCTTAACTAGATGATTTCGGCTATCTAATCTAATGAAATGTACCAAATACTGCAGGTGACTATACGATCTACCCAGAAATAACTAAACGGAAACACTAGAATGTCGCGAATGTCTTAATCTGTTGCGGTGTTGTCCATGTCAACATGAGCTACCAAGATCTTTGGTTTCTGAAAAAACATACAATACAATAAGGCAAGGAAATCTCAGCGACTAGGGCCTTGACGCCATTGGTAGGACTAGCCAAAACAATGCCTAGGCACTTCTAATGTCTTTTACTTCTGATGAAGGACAGCATAAAATCATATCTGACCTCTGTTGGTCCATTGCCTCCCTTTTACTTGGTGTCAGTACCAATGTTATTTTGATAAATCCGAACCCATAGCCCTTAAAATGTTAAAAAGGATGATGAAGGATCCAATCCTAGATGGAACTACCGTGAGACTCGGTCATTGCGAAATAAATTCACGTCTCTACATCGGGATTCGCTCGACATGTTTTATGTTGATGATAGGCCACAAAATGGTCCGAAACGTATGGTGCTGACCTGGATCTAGAGATGTGAGTTTATCTGTTTCATTTTACTATGAATGATCCATTCTGTCAATCGTTACGCATAGGATATATACCTAAGATATAAGATATTTCTTGAAGAGGCAACCCCTAGAACGAATTACGGCGCGTGATCTAGTTTGGTTCGAGCTAGCGCGCACGTGCGTTTGCGCATTATCGCAACTGTGCTATGCAATCGGTCCACAATGGCAAAGATTAGATCCCCGATAAAAGCCTTTTTGTATTATTTGGCTTGGGAAAGCGCGAGTGCTTGCCAGCTGTTGAATAGTGAACTTTCATGAACTAACAAAAAATTCTAACCTTGAATATAATTAAATTTAGAATTTGTTTGGAGGTTTTTTCTATGTTTTTTTTTCGTTGTTATCTTAAACGATGCGTTAAAGTATAGTTTGGGCGACAGGATAGCAATCTGCTGCTATTATACCTCTTTTATTTAACTCTAAAGTCTTAAGAATGTGCCAAAAGTGGCTATGTAACCTAAAATGGCCACCATTTTGTCACTGTAGCGTGTTGTGTGCTCTGCCTATCCCATTTGGGAATACAGACGTGATGCTTATTAACACGTGCTAAATTAGATGAACCGCACAAAAAAAAACAATATACTTCAGATATTTGACTAAACCTGCTAAATATAAATGTAAACATAAATTATAAATATGACCGTCAACCGAATAGTGACCTAACGTCGATCGAAACATCTAGAAATCGGCCAATTTCATTTGTAATTTACATGCAAAAACTGGCACGCCTATCAGAAATTTACCTCCCGGCCACACCCGTAAATAAAAAGACAAAAGAATTGGCAACAGCCAGACACGCGTAAAGCTAGGTGTTGTCCATTAGGTAATTGGGCTCAAACAGTGCTAAGTAAAAAGCTAAAATGTTTTTACTAATGGACTAAAATGGAGATTTGTGTGCTACATCCCTCTCTTTTTACACCAAGGGATTCAGAGAGACGAACGAGATAAATACTCCAAGCTGGGTCCTTATTAGACGTTCGCTACACACGCGACCGTTTGTTATTTACAGACGTGTCACTGGTTTATTTCCTTTTTAGATACTGGCTGGTTTTGTTTCTGCAAAACAGGTAAAACGAGAAGTGATAGGTTTCTGACCTAAGTGAAAGATTGTTACTGTTAAGTTTAAGAGGATTTAAGTTCTTGAGCTATTTATTAACGAAATATTAACCTATTAATGTCTTAAACATAGTAAACGCAATGTTTTCCTTCCTGATTAGCTAAGTTTGACTAAAAGCCGATATTTCTGGCGTGACGCCAGTAAACAACGGTTAGAGTTGGAGGTAAACAGAGGTCGTACTACATTGTTACGGAAATAAAAGTACGATGATCTCACTTCTGATGGCGCTATTTTAAATAGAGGATAATGGCACTCAATTTTATGGGTTGCACTACATAAAGTGATCGATAAAATTGAGCTCGAAGAGCTTGTATAGATGGAAATAGTTTTACAATCAATGGAGACTTGCCATCCAACGAGATACTGTTAATTTATTACAAATAAAACGTTGACTTAATAAATAAAATATACGTCTCGGGAGCATACATGCAAAATCTTATGCATAATTATTAGGATATTAGCACAACAATGTCCATAGCAATTAGCATGGTCGATGTATGCAGCACTAGCTGTATAAATTAAATTTTACAACTGACATTCCACCATTGTATGCAAGTAAGTTCATTATTCTATCGAACTTCTATGCGAAAAATGTCCAATGACCTACAACTTTTTCAAATGCTCTATGTTTTTTATTTGTTTATTTTTTGCGTGGTGTCAGATTAGCATAACATCTCTCCATTTCTCTCCTGGATGTCGTAAGAGGTGACTAAGAAAGTTGGTTTGGGTGTGCTTTAGGCGACGGGCTAGCAACCTGTCAATATTATGCCTCTTCCATCTGTTTTAAACCTAAAATTATTCTAGAAGTGGTTTTGGCTGTCACCTTTCATGTGCTCTGCCTCTTTGAGAACACAGGCGTGATTGTATGTATGTAACTTACAATTCAACATAGGCGCCTGTTCTAATAAACCAGTACTAATGTAGGCTATTCGCATGTGTACGGCAATTAACACTTGTGCCGTATTCTTACATCATGCCTGATTGAGGTTATCGAAGCTTCCGTTGGAGATAGCTGGCTGTCTTTGTGTGATGGACTGTTTTGGCCCACCAGCCGATGTCAGTATAAAGTGAATACACAAATCATTAGTTACTAACGATGTGAGTCGCTGCGATAAAGAGATCTATTGTGACAGATTTATCTCCTATGTCTTGAGCATCTGTGCGCATAGGCTTCAGGTATCTTTTGTCGTTGTCATTCTCAAGTTTGGTAGGTACGTATATCACGCTGGTATTTCCAAATGGTGTAGGCAGACCACAGGCAGCGTTACATAGTCAAAATCATGATTATTTCATGTCTCGTAGTCGAAGCCACTTTTAAACATTTGTTGAAATGTATTCGAAAGAGGTATACTCTTAATAGTGACAGGTTGCTAGCATGTCGCTTAAAGCATGCCTTAACCTATTTCCTATCGCCTCTTATGACATCCTCTATACCTACGGTCAAATTTTGTAACAATTTATAAAGTTGGGTGGCGTTTTGTATAAAAAGGCCAATGCCTTAACAATAAATTTTGGTATTCTTCATAAAAAACCAAATGTGTTTCCGATTTTCAGGCAAAACAATCGTAAATGAAACAACTGTTGTACACGAATCCTGCGCAACGCTTTTCAAGAGCAATTAGACGTTAATGTTTTTCACCTCTAGTGGTACTAAACCGTGCTAACTGCTTGCAAAAAAACGTAAACACACGCCTACGATGTTGATCGCGTTCTCTTTGGTGTGTGTGGTCGCTGTTACAGCGGGTATCTAAGAAACGAAACCAAAGGAGCCAACAGCCAACACTCACATATCTAAAGTCTTTCGCATCATTGTTGTTATGTTATCCGTTTTGACCTTATTTTCACAATTTCGACCGAATAAAATGTATCCTGTGTCACCATAGTGACAATTGTCACGTCTTCTTTCTTGGATTGCTGTTATAAAAGTACGCCCATGTTCACCACGACATTGTATAATTGTCGCGTAAACCTAACACAGCTGAGCTCATGTCAAGAACTACTGACAAATCCAATTATGTCGGCTAATACGACTGATTCTCGTTTTGCAATTCTTTGCAAAAATTAGGAACTTGCCAAGAAGCAAACACTGATAAAGCGTATTGTAATGTAGAGGTAAGTTTTTTCCGCTCCAACTGACACCACACGACTCACCTGCCAATGTGTAGGCAGAAGGAATTCCTAACATTATCTAATGAAAAAACTGGTTTCGCTGTAATTTGCATCATCATCGAGATTGGTGACCGTGGCGGTGATTACCATATTGATTCACAGACGGAAGGAAGCGATGCTGTAACACGTGCAGTTGGCATTGATCTGGGGCAATGAGTCCCTATTTAGGTAATTTTACTCGAAGAATAAGGCAACCTACTAATTTACATGTGATTTTGTTGCTTGAATGTCTTGAATGTTGTAGAGAAATCTCTACATTTTCTGATCAATTGAAGTTGTCATGTAATGATATACCTAACTTCTTTAGATTGGGTCTTCCTTAGTGAATACTAACAATTAGTTAACAATACATACGTAATGTTACAAATGAGAACGAGACAGAAAAAAATGACACATGACAAACTTTATATTTGCATCTCCATTCAAAATACGACAGAGCAGGACAAAACATAACCATTTTTGCAGAAAAACCGTTGCCGAGGCAAGTCTCGGAAGACTAATTCGACAACCGTTGTCAACTAGGAAAATTGCTCTACTAACAGCCTTTAGATCGTCGACCCGAGCGATTGGTCAACAATGCTGGAGTCATGCCAACGGTGTCAATTTGCGAAATCATCATGCAGGCACGCTTCGGAAGTCGTTGATTGGTGAAGTGGAATGGAACTAGCGCTCAAACCGTAATGGAACTTAGTATCTACGGTATTTTCCTTGAAGCCAGATCATGGGAATTTTAGTGCCTTGTTTTTGATCCCCTGCGCAAAAAGGGAGGTGTTACAAATCGGACGTCAAATTCTTTTTGTATCTGTCTCTGTGTCAGTCTGGGGCCTTGTAGGTTGTTTTTTTCTTATGCCAAAGCCAGATTCTTTATAAAGGTACTTGGTTAGGTTTGAACGAAATATCACTGATCAGTGAGTTTAAGATGTTGGAAGGAGTTTTATACCAAAATGTAGGGGTTTAATTTTGTTTGGTTTGTAAAGTAATTAAAATGTAAAGATACCACGAATGACGTTGCTCATTATGATTATTAAGTATCCACCGGGCATCTTTTGAATTAAGTAAATGTCTTTCCCAGAGACACAGAAATTGCCTAAAAGTATAAGGCTTATTCAAGAAACAGTTTAGCATGCATACATACATCACGCCTGTATTCCCAGATGGGATAGACAGAGCATGAGAGCACACGAAACTCTGCTACATAGACAAAACCATGACTATAGCAAATTTCTTGACCGACTTCTAGCATAATCTTCAGGTTTGTTTTAGAGGTGTAACAAACCTAATTCCTTGGTCGCCTCTTACGAGACGGAAGAAATGGAGAGGTCTTATTCGCAATTCGACAGCATTTCGATCCGCAGCAATAGTTTAGCAAACTGCGTCATATCCTAAACGTTATGTTTAACGACGGTTGAGTGTTCACTTATTATGCAAAATACTGTGGTAATGTTAGCAGAAAGGCTTACTGCCAGTGATTAGCAGTGAACGGCGGTTAATGTAGATCGTTATCCGCGTGGCCTTGGATATGACCAGTGCATTTTGGCCCAGTCTTGATAACTGTAATAATTAATGTATCGTAAACTTAAGAGGTTCTGTAATTGCCCGTTTTAGTTTTGCTAGACGATTCTGCCATTAAAAACTCTTTGGTTGTGAAACTGTCTGTCGATTTCAAGGAATAGGTCAATAGATACATATAGACATGACCCCTGTTTTCTATGTGTTTTGTAGCTACTTCGAGCATAATTTTGCTTTTAAGTTAACAGGTGTAATCCGTGTAATAGTGACAGGTTGCTAGCCTGTCGACTAAAATATACCTCAACCTATTTCCTCAGTCGCCTCATACGACATCCAATGTGTCAAAGTCTGATCCTGACGTTAATGTATCGAGCAAATTGTCTAGTTTTGTAAAATATACGCGAATGTTGTTCTACGGCCTTTGTTATATGAAATAATAGAATTAACTGGAAATTTTCAAGAAATATATACATAGCACTTGATTCTTATTCTCTCAATTTACAATTCCTTAATAGGCGAGGCGCAAGCTAGACCGACAAGTGTGTGTTTGTTGCCAGTTCGCTGATTGAAAAGGTCAACCATGTTAAATTGTCCGTGCGATAGTAGCTTATAGCTTTTATTGATTTGCCAATTTGCTTTTAAACGTTGCGAAGACCACTGAAAAACCAGTTTCCGATTTAGAGCACAAAACAACGATTTATTTCTTCTTATTTCCATAGAAACTGCCGGACAAAATACAATCAGTTACGCATTTTATTAGCTTACATTTATGGCCAGTTACAAAACACTGGCGTAAGTAGCCCAAAGCAGATCCATTGTGTGTTCCAAATTTGAAACCGCCGAGCTGTCAGAACGTCACTCGAAAGCATTCTATTTTTAAAATTGCGTACCGCGTCTGAGCATGCTGTGTTGCCAACTGCAACACAAAAAGGCTAAGCTAACAGACATCCGAGACATACGCATTGTTTCATTTGATATTAAATCGGCTTAAACAAGCAGCCTGATGATTAAAACCAAACCGGTGCGAATTGAATGTAGTAAAGCTGTAAAAGACGTTTAAGTTTTAATGACTTGTTTGACCCAGTTATTCGTCAAATAAAACAACGTGGAATGAAAATATCAGAGGTAAACGTACACAAATTTTGAGCGGCTGCATTTGGTTATCCCAAGGTGGTAAAAAAAGTCCATAAAAAGGAAAACGTGCCACAAAACCGCAAAAAAGACCGCGGCTTGTCATCTGTTCTCAAATTTAGCTAAATTTACCGGCACACATGCTCCGTCTTGAGTTACATCACTAAATGTACCGTAAGATTGGGAATTTAGAATGAGCATGTTTTTATAGTCATTAGTGTTGTTTTCTTTTATATTGGCTCGTGCTGTTCGAGCTGCAAATTGAGATGAAATAATTTGATTATTTCCATTCCCTGAAGCTTAAACGTGAATGAAAATGGTCCAATCAACTTTTTGTGTTGGTATTGTATCCCGTGAGTCAGAAGATGACTGTGATTAGAGTTGCTTAGATAAAAGTTGTAACTAATATATGTCTTGTTTTATGCTCAGGATATACGTCACAAAGAAATGTGTTTAAAACTGTAAAAATTACTAATTTACATCCTAGAAAATCACAGTTATGATGTCTCTATATAGTTACTGTTGATTTCTGATATAGCTGTAATAGTAAGAGCTTTGGTTTGTGCACGTGCAATGCGCTTTCATAAAAGGCAAAGGCGTATAAGCATGTTTTCAGTCTACACAATTCACTGACAACCTCAAATGACAGATGTTTATGCAACTGTCACTTTTCATGACTTATGAAGCGGTGAATTTCCGCTTACGTTCACCAATTTAGAAATTATTACCGCTATGCCGTTCTACATCCCTTTCGTCCTACTTATTTCAGAAAGAGACATGTTTACAAACGCTGCCATCGTACTTTTCAATTGTTTTCATAATTTCTTCATTCCAAATAATTTCTTTGTACCTCAGTTATTTTGAGAGCAGCAGGTGCATCTCCAAACAGAGAACAAAACGCAGACTTGCGTTCTCGAAAATAAAAACCAATTTCGACGGCGTCTCTGAGTCACAAAGACGTTATATTTTGACGATTTTATATCTCAAGAAAGAAAACAGTGTGGAGAAATTTCGTAAAAGGAATTATGGCTGGTGATTATGAGAGATTAGAATGACGGACGATAATCATCTTAAACTTCTTGTTCATAAGGTACACAAGAGTCTTAGGATGTTCAAAGGTGTTTTTCGTCAGTTACCCGACACGGCCCTTAGTAACCAAGACTAGGGCAGGGGAAGTCTCAATTTATCGTAACACGATAATAGAACCGACTTCCTTCGCTCTTCCGTACGACTTGAGCCGAGAGCATAGCATGCTGGTTCCAATTTCGAATTTGCTTCGAGTGTCTTCTGTCAAATTCAATTTCCTTTATGGTTTTCAAATTAGAAGTGGCCAGTCATATTTCAGCTCTCTGTTTCATAACTTCTTTATTTATTTTTATTGTTTTTATATTTAAATCTATTCACATCCAGGTAAAATTATAATTTATGATAACATAACTATCAAGCTCACGTAAAAATATGGTTTCAAGGAATTGTTTACGAACTTCTTGACGTACATAGCGTGCTAACTTTTTTATGCCATTTTTGTCAGTTCTACGAACACTGATAACAGAACATGCAACTTAAACGACTGGTCACCAGCGGCGTTTAAATGATATTCGGCACGGGCATCCGCTGTTAAATGAACGTTAAAAATTAACTGGTCTTTGGGTTAACGAACTTAACTACCTGTGTAAAGGATTTGATGTTACTTCCAGTCTTTGTCAATTTTCTGATAGCGTGAAATGGAACGTTACGCCCGAATTCGAAATTTAAACGCAGATTCCTACTCAATTATAGATCGAAGTGGTGATTGGAGATTCTATTTAAGTACTTACAACTGCCATGAATAGAATGAATCAAAAGAAGGACAGTAAACGCGTACTTTTATATTTTGAAATTGCATTATGAAGAGTAAAGATTCCCTATCGTATTTACGATAATATATGGTATTGATTGATATTAGTCAAGGAAATAAAAAATATTGTCAAAATCACGTGGCAAAACAAATTAATTTCAAGTAGAACGGAACGCGAACGCTTTATTTGTTTGTACCATTAACATTTTATGGAACGACTTTTATACTGCATCTTCCTTGATAAAACAAGTCAATACGGGAGATAAGTACGAAGATAAACAGAAACTAGTTGTTTGTATTGTAAAACCGCACACAGACCGTGTGGGAGAAACATACTTAGCAACTCTATATTTGTCTGGCTTTATATCTAGTGATTTTTGGTCTAGCCTCATGTAGTTCTGCGAGAAACGGAGCACGGAATTAAAAAGGAACAAATTAAGAATATAGTTTTTTTTTCGAGAGCCGTATAACGTTTCCTTTTAATTCGAATTGGTGATTTGAATTATTTTATCTTTAAATGTGTGCTCTTGAGATCAATGACCCGAACTTCCAGGACATTTTGACATACTTTTATCGCTCCCAAACAGATGTTATTAGGCTGGTAATATTGTTGAAAGTGATTGCGTATGTGTATATATTCTGCAATTGAAATTAAGTGAATTCACGAAAGAGGTTAATGAACTGCATTTTATTTTAGTTTTCGAATGATTAGTACTCACATCACAGTCCTTACTTCAATAAAACTATAAATTCTATGGAGGTTTACTCATGATTTTTCAATAATTGATCTGGGGCCGTCTCGTCTAAGAGAAAAAGAAAAAATATCGATTGGATACCGGCCATTTCACTTGATAGAACTTTTTACGTGTTCTGTGCTTTGACCTACTTCGACGTTCCCAATTTGAATTTTTAAAAACATTCTACACTTTATCTGGCCAGTTTCAATACAGTAAAAATGTTCTTCATTGAATAGAAAAAAAAAACTCGAGCAATAGACAGTCAATACACTGGGCAGTAGACAACCATTCCATCGTATTTATAGATCTAAATCGCATCAAGACGATGCGCGGACGACATTATCTCGTTATATTTGCTAGCAGATACTATATTGCACTTGTCGTATGGTTATTACTGTTGCTATCTTAAGCTTTGCAATGTTCTGTTTAGCCTAAAATGCCTAAACACAGGCTTGGTGTTTATAAAGTTAGGTTTTAAAATATTGTTATCACATTGTCCAATTGCGACACACTCGTTATCTTACCAGTTACTATTTTTATTTTTACTAGTTACAAAAGCATTTTCTGTATTTTTTCGCTTGTTAATTCAACTTTTATAGTTGTTACCTATATTACAATGTTTCATGCAAAAGTACTTCTTCCGTTTGCACGTGACGAATTGTCTTCGGATCTCTGAATTTGGATATACAAATTAACATCTCGACTGTATTTTCAGATGGGTAGATTGGGTAGGTAGAGCACACGATACGTTACGTAGCTAATTTGAATTCTGGCTTCACATAATTGTTAATTAAAGTAAAAATTAAAGCTTATAAACCTCAAAGGTCGGTTGCAGCCGCAATGTCGCAAGTGCAATGTCAGTTTTGGGGTGAAAGTAGAACCAGTACGGAATTATCAGAATGATAAAGACATCAATGACCTTAATGCAAATGCTAAAAGCGTTTTCGAGTATTTACTCAGACGAAAGTGTCGCTCTTTAATTCAATAAATGTTGCCTTTTTTCAATTGAGAATTGTCATCAAAATTACTAATGTGTCGTACTAATTTGGTTGAAATCGAATGATCAATTTTCAAGTACAAATTAAGAATGTTTCGTATTGTCACGCTTATCAGTACCTTCTTAGTTAACCTAACTAGTTATAGAGCGATGCAAAAATTGTAAGCCGTGTGGTATCGGGCTTAGAATAAAACATCTCCATTTCTTCTGCAGGTGTCGCAAGTTACATTTTAGGCCACAGGCTAGCAACTTGTCACTATAGTACCTCTTAACTCAAAACCTAGCAAATTTAAGCTAGAAGTGGGTACGAAACGTGGAATAGTCATGGATCTGTCTGTGTAGCGTTCTTGGCTCTATCTGCTCCATCTGAGACTACAGGCCTGACGTATGTATGTATGTGGAAATTGTAAAATAGATTAAACAAGTTTATGAGTTTTTGTTTGCCTCAAGCTTTGATTTATAGCTTGATTAATTGAATAACATTGATAATGCAATTAAATAACAACTGGTTTCGCCATAAATTAAGGTCAAGATCGAGACCTGGAGGCTCACAAAAACCAGTAACAACGGAATTGCGAAGTATCGGTTGTTTTTTGTTTGCGGTGCATTCTTTAGCCTCGGAATGTTCTGATTTCCTATTGAAATTGATCTACGTTTGAAGCATGAAAGGTGTTTCACTGAAAGACAATAAGAAATGAGTTATAGAAAATAGTATGGTTAGTTGGTTTGGTCATATGAGAGGATAGATGAAAGACGATTTACTAAATAAATTTTATACGGGGAACGTGAACGGGTGCGTTGTAAGGGCAAGATCTAGACGGACGTTCCGTGACCGATTCGGAAACGATTTAGAAATGCAAGAGTACCCGAAACCGACGAGCATGTGTGAAGAGATTACTGAATATGGATGAAAGTCATAATCGGAGTGGATCGCTAGCTGTTCTCTCTCACATTCTCTATAAAACATCGGACACAAAAGTACCTACTTACGTAGTTCAAAAAGCAATTATTATTAACTCCCCTCCTAAAAGTAATCAGACTAACTGTCGTTTAGGAGCTGGCTTAGTTTACTAAATTGATTAAGGAATGCCCATTTGGTTGATTAATTAGAAGCCAAGGTCGACTGGGGGAGGCCCGGATTTTAAAAACAAACAAGTAAATTAACGTTTTAATGATTTACTATTTGTTGTTAGCGTATCGATAATGTTTTGTATTAGGTATGTATTATGTTGATAAAAAACGAATTGGGTTTATGGTTACTCTTACGTAAATCGAAGCTTAGGGCTTTCTGAAATCATGTATAATTAATGATAGACTTTAAATGTGGGAGTAAACGTCGTAACAGCGGCCGTGTCAAACAAACCTTAGCTCCAAACGAATTGACAATTGTTTTTTGTGTGACAGAACTTCATTCCTCGCCTCACGCTTCATTGTTGGAAGTAGTGTCATAAAATCACCGTAGAACTCCAAACGCTGAAGCGGGGCGGCGCGGCGCGGTGGCGTAATGTTCTAAATTATACGAAAGATGGCACACAAAACATCAGCCGGGGAAAAAGCGTGGCGTTCATACCATCACGCCACCGCACCGCGCCGCTCTGCGTCCGCATTTGGAGCTTCGAGGTGATATTCCACCTGCGATGAAATGATGATTATAATGAGTGTGAGGCGAGGAATGAAGTCCTGTCACACAAAAAACGCCATTACTCTGCCCAACGGCTATAAAACCTTAACAAACACATCAATTATAATAACAATAAAGCTACTATCTACATAACAATCCTACGGATACCCCGTCTCGGACAACAATGAGCGACAAATTGTCTTCGCACTCGGCGCCTCGCCTATTGGTTTGTTTGTCTCGCATGTGATTTGTTTGGACAATTGGTTGATGGCTGCTTTTATAGGGTTCCTCGGGAAAATAAGGAACCCCTTATTTCTTGAGGTGTTAGTTTAAGATACACATGCGTACATACAATTACGTCTGTATTACCAAACGGTGTAGGCAGAAACGAGACGTTACATAGACAAGCCATCCCCATTTCAAGTTCCGTGGCTACTTTCAGCATATTTAAGTTTTATACACAGATGAAAGTTGCTAGCCTGTCGCCTAAAACATACCTGAACATGTATCCTTAGTCGCCTCTTACGACGTTCTCGTAAGAAGTGGAGAGGTTTTATTCTATCCCGACACCACACGGGGTTGGTTTAAAACCCAACGGAAAAATCACTTTGCTTCGATAGGCATGGATAGTTTTGTGTTGCAGCCGGCTCAGCACAGTAAGGTTCGAGTAGAGTCGCGTGCGAGAGACTCTACCAACCGGCTTAGCTGATCACAGCAACACGCGCGAGCAAGATAAACCTGTCATTTTTTGACACTTCTGTAGTCGGCACGGCAATAGGAGCTAGACGGTGACAGTCTATCTCGCGCGCAACTCGACCTGCCTTGCTGTGCTAAGCCGGCTGGTTAGACAGTGACAGGTATATTCAACACGTGTTGCTGTGCCTTTGTTATGGTCGATATGTATACGTCAATGTTTAAAGGCGAGAGATGAGAAATCCCTATGGTAGTTCAATAATGCCTCAGTAATCTCGGCTTCTGTAAATTACTAATTATGTCCATTATGATGCTTTGTTTTGCACTGCTAACCTAAAACAACGTATCTATGCAAAACTCATGGCAATTACGACTTTTTATGTAAGAGGCCTACAATCGGCGTGCTGATTCATCTGATACGGTAGCCTCTGGCATAGTAATTAAACCGCTTTTTACACTTGATATTCGCTCTCAAATTGCCATCGTATACGCCAATTACAACAATTTGCTTTCTCATTAGCATGAAAGGCAACCAAGGAAAGTGAGCGGCTACACATTATTAAGGCACCTAGTACAAAAACGCGCGATTTCTAAAGACTACGTATCATGTAGTCAATTGAATTAATTGATTTTTCTACACAATTAGGGTTTAGGTCCCGGAACGTCTCTTACTTACTTAATTATAATTTCACGAAAGCCCCACTAAAGAGAAAACAAAGTCTCGGAGTCCCGGGACTTTGACGGTAAACTGTCTCGTGTCCCGGGACTTTAAACTTGTCGGGAATTCCCAAACCCTATACACAATAATCTTCAGGGTATGGGCTTGTGCGCTACTGTTTTAAAGATACTTACATACATACATCACGCCTGTATTCCCTAATGGGGTAGGCAGAGCGCACGAAACGCTGCATAGACAATCATGGCCGTGTCACGTTTCGTGGCCACGTCTAGAATATTTTTCTTTTAAGTTTTGAGTTGGCAGGTTTAATAATGACAGGTTGCGAGCATATCACCTAAAATATACCTTAACGTATTACCTCAGCCGCCTCTTACGGTATCCACGGAAGAAATGGAGAGGTGTTTTCTAAACCCGACACCACACGGGATAAATAAACAAATTGGTCAACAAATACGGTAAAATAAAAATATATTTTCCGGTCCAACAGTTTATGTATGTATATGTAACTAACTACGTGGTCTCGGTAGATTACGAACACAATAACAAGAGGTCAAACTGTCTAGTGCTGATTCACTTGAAAAACTAGAACACAGAATGTCGTAATAGTCTTTCAGTGTGGACCGAAAGTGCGCTTTGTCCCATTGTTATACAGTTTGTTCTAGCATGTCACGATGGTGTGAGTTATGTGTTTGAAAAGAGGCAAGTTATTGATGCAAGTTGCATTCGAAGTCTGGTGGCTACGGGTAAATAACTGTTTTTTTTCCTAGTTCTTCTTGTTATAAAACGTCCTAAGTCTAAAGAGTTTACATTAAATCACATATACCTTTGTTGTAAGACCGTAACGTGAACAAAAGTAAGAACTGTATTGATTAAAACACGTATCGGCGCAATAACGTACTAAGTATACCTATTTAACTTTTTATAAATAACTATCTGTGCTCGCGACTCCGTCCGGGTGGAATAATGACCAATTTCCCCCGTTTTTTTCACATTTTCCACTGTTTCTTCGGTCCTATTGGTCGCAGCGGAATGTTATATAGCCTAAAGCCTTCCTCGATAAATGGTCTATCCAAAACAAAAATAATTTTTCAATTCGACCCAGTAGATCCTTAGATTAGCGCGTTTAAACAAACAAACAAACTCTTAAGCTTTATAATATTAAGTACCTATAGATTTTTAGCAACAATTTTTTTCTGGTCGTTAAAACTTGAGCACAAGTCGTATCATCTAGCGACAATGTCGCTAAATTGGCAACACTGGACACCACACTCGTTTATTTCACAAAACAAGCCATTTAAACGATCATTAAGTAAATAGTTCTGTCCTAAGAGAACAATTTGGCTAATCACCAGACAGTCATATACACCGTACCTATATGTCTGTCTCTGCACTTTAGCAACTGCCTCCCACGCGACTGACTCATCAGCAGCTGCTCGCTCATTCATGAATCTAGCAGGTGGCTCGTAAGTACCTGACTGATAGTAATCACAAAATATTCGTAGTAACCTATGACTTGTTGACATAGTAATATAAGTGCTAATGATCGTAACTTGTACAACTTTACCTCGCTTGAGAGCGCTGTGGCGTCAACCGCGTCAATCAACGATGCCTGTGACGATATTTTGCAAGGGGATAGAGTATTATGTGCATTACAGTTGTATCGTCGATATGTCAATAACTGTCATTATAGTCTGGAAAGAAATAGTCTTCGACCTGCCGGCTTAGCAGGACAGAGCGCGAGTAGAGTTGCGTGCGAGATAGACTATACCTGTCACTGTCTAACTAGAGACGTCAGAAAGTGACGGGTAGACTATCCCGCGCGTGTTGCTGTGCTAAGTCTACAAGGGAGGTCTACTCCGCTGACGAGACCTCGTGAAAGGTCTCCAGCAGACAGGTAACGGTTAAAAGACAGTAATAGTACAGTATGTGCCCCCACTTACCTATCCAGGCAATTCGATGTTTTGAACGCGCACCACTACTAATACAAAGTTTGTCTAACTATTTTTAGCAAAATCAAAATGAGGTAGTTCATGATATTAATATTTCGCTAAAAATAGTTAGACAAACTTTGTATTAGTAGTGGTGCGCGTTCAAAACACCGAATTGCCTGGATAGGTAAGTGGGGGCACATACTGTACCTACTACGTATGGAAGGTACACCCCGGAACATGTTTTGTTTAGGCGTAAAAATATCGCTGTCTCCTTCCACCATTACCTATTTCCCGTAGACCTTTCACGAGGTCCCGCCGACGGAGTGTACATCATTGGACAATTAGACAATATCATTGGACGCTATTTTTACACCATTCATCTAGTCCCAAATTAGGCAATTTAATGTCTGTGTTATGGGTACTAGACAGCGGATAAACATCCAAGACTTCAGAGCAAACATTCGGATTCATCATACAGACATCTGCCGGGGATGCTTCACAGTCAGGTTCTCTAACCACTGGCCTATCGGGCCGTCAAAACATAAACTGCGGAGTTGACTTGCCCTGCCTATAGTTTGCCCCTGCTTATAGTTTGTTACAGTTTGATAAACACTCGTTCACACTATCACGTGACCTGCACCACTAAATCAAAACTGACTTATCCCACTCCCAATCGTAAACGCCCTGAAATAAAGAAAGCCTCGGAACAGGCATTACAGTAATTAATGCAAGACGTGAATTATGGTAAATTAGACCACGTATTTATGAGGCTGAATAGGGGTCGGGTCAGGGCAGGTCGCCAGGTGACGTCATCATGTCTCGGGGTGAAATTGAAGACTCAAACAAAATTTTCGGATGGCCGCGTTTGACTGAAGGAGTCGCCTTGCGAGGTAAGCGCATAAACCAAAAAAAGAAAAGTTGATCTCTATAAAAAGAGCGCTACAAAACGTACAAATACCGCCCACAGACACGATATCTCGGAACAGTTAGGACCAATTCGAGCGCGTTTGCCGTCTGCTTGAGACGCGCGTCGATGAACGATTCAGCAACAGAAAGAAAAAGTCGTGATTGGGCTGAAAATTAGTGGGGAGGCAGCTCAGAACCAGGAGACGGATAGAGGATACTATATATCCCGTTCCCGGGGGATGTGACGTAAAACGTAGCAGGACGACCGACTCAGACAAAAACCTCTTAAACGGAACAAAGTTTGCCGGGTTTGCTAGTTTGTAATGTTACAATGATCTCTAGTCTACTCGTACCAAGTTTCAATTTAAGCCATAATGAATCTTGCGAACGACGGGTACGGGCATTATGGGAAGTCTCTAAACACAACTGTTTGCTTCAAATGTAGAATAATTGAACTTGAAGACGTGCTTGATGCTTACCACGGGAGTTAGGGTGCCGAAAATAGACTAAATGATCAGAAATAGATCGACCTCGACCTTAGATGGCAGATTAAGGAGATACAGGCGACATAAGTGGAAGTCGTTTACTTTTATGTCGATTTCCTTATTGAATTTGAGTACTAGGCGTATCGTGTGTAGAATTATGTTGATTATATGTACTTATGTTGAGTTTGTTGTAGAAATTTTATTTAATTTCACTTGGAAAACGTTCTGCAAATGTGCGAGTATCAAATATACATACATACGTACGTACACATCACGCTTGTATTCCCAAATGGGGTAGACAGAGCAAACGATAGGTACATTACACAGTTAAAACTTTTGAATGTGTCGATATCGTAACCACTTTGAGGATAATTTTAGTTTTGGTCGCCAGTTACACAATTACATAGCATTTACATTCATAATCATAGCAATTATCTAAGTACGCTTTAAACAAACCGAAGTTTTCTTCATTAGCTCACTCTTTCTTCACAATTTGGGTCACTTTGTTGAAAAAAAAAAACAATGTGGATGAGCTTTTATGTCACTCCGGCGATGACGCATGGTCTGTGAACTTCCTCCCATTGTGAGGTCTCAAAACACATTCGACCTCCTTTCGACCCGTGCTTCCCTGGTGGTTTTTGTCATAAAAAGTGGTTAACCATCCTTTGTAGCTTTAAGGTGTTTAACCACTACATTTCTAGAAATTGCACCGCACTGACACGTTTTAACCACTCATTTATTAAAAAAAACTTTAGCATTCAGTTGCAACTGAAACTTGAACAAGCTTTAGAGCCGAGGCCAAGTGTCGAGCATACTTATTTTTGTCCCCTTACTTTTGAATGTAAAAAAAATATACAAAAGTACCTAAAAATGTTTTTGTTATCGCCACAACCATACCAGAAACCATTTTTTTTCGACGTGAACGTAACATGTGAAGAAAGCGCAAAATAATGTGATGTAATTTTGAAATTAAAATCTCAGTTTAGCTGTTTTTTAAATGGCGGTTAATGAAGTCATTATTGTAATAAAATGTTGTGTGCGAGGTAGCGCTATAGCGGATCGTGATAAAGTATGGATTAAAAACGTCACTACACGACGTGACGAATTAATTCGATGCCTTGCAATGCAAACACAGCAAACGTGCGCGCGTGTATCGTGCGTAATCAATTGTTTTGAAGAAATTTGTTCTCTTTGCACTACGATTCCCAATGGACATCTTAAGAGGAAATATGCCGGTCGAAGGAATTGAAAAATAGGTATTTGATGAATCTATTGCTGTCGCGCCGTGACCTGCCCAGACGACGTCGAGTGCGATAAGAACAACTACAGCTCGGACCGAAAATACCTATGAAAATTATTCAAAAACAACGTTTCGTAGTCCCCTGATTTCTTCTCCAAAACTTAACCGATTAAATATGTTTTTTCATTAAATGTTTACGAAATGTCATAACTGTGTTTCTATGTTCTTATATTTTGATATA
>BHDV01001432.1:0-18074 GCA_005406045.1 Adoxophyes honmai
GTGTAGCAACACATAGTCTCGTGGGGAGTGCGTAATAATTATTTTGACCTAAAACCAGACAGAGACAAAACCATACCATTCACTTTATACATTTATTAAACTCCAATTTTATATAACGTTTTTTTATTTTGAAATTTAGGCCGGTAAACTTGTATTTCAATTCAGTATTGGAATCGAAACTAGTATGACGTTCACTTGTCTCTTTCCAAAGCGCTGCAGATGAGCGAGAGGCGAGATGCACTTTCAGTGTGAAATAGAATAGTTGAATTCGAGTTCGTATTCGATGTGAAGCGCTAGATCACTTTGTTATGCAGATTTCGCCACTATTTACGTTGAACTAAAGTTCACTATATATTGTGTCAATCTTAGATAGCTGGTATTTAAAATAATATTTGTTGGTAGTTTTTGCACTGGGTCAATTACACGTCCGATGACTTTCACCTTTCGAACGTCAGGTAGTCCGATTGTCAGCATATCTTGACCTGATGATGGAATATGAGGGAAATCGAGGGCAACCCTCAAATTTTATAGGCACAGGTAATGTTTTTAGTACATTTTTCAAAGCTACAAGAGTATTTACGCTTGGCAGTAAAAAAAATATGACTGAGCTGATGATGAAAGGTCAACTCCTTAATTTTTAGGAGTTAAAGGATAATATTTTCGATACTGAATGCACCTGCAGACTGAAAATTATAGTTTCAGTAATTAGCCAGGCCTGCCGCTTCTCAAGCGTTGCATTTCTGCTAATGCTCGTTCATCGTGGGGTTTACTTAACAGTTTAGAGGGTTCTAAAATCAGATAGTACTATTCCTTCTAAAGCCTTGAATCTGCTGAGAACTACGTATACCTACCTGACCTTTAGTAAATATGTACATAAACAGAAGTTTCCTTTCAGGATAAAGCTAATTTGAAGTCGGTTTTTTTTTGTTTAAAATTATTTAAAGTTAGTGTCCCATAACCATAACAATCATAATTCCCCAGCAAATGTCCAAGTCGGAAACCTACAGATAACCATCTCCTAATTAGTGCCGAAATGTGCCTCCTCGATGAAGTCGGCCGCCCTCTCGGCGATCATGACGACGGGCGCGTTGGTGTTGCCGCGCACGGGCCGCGGCATGGCGCCGGCGTCGGCCACGCGCAGCGCCCGCAGCCCGCGCACGCGCAGGCGCGCGTCCAGCGCCGCGCCCAGCGCCGCCGTGCCCGCCGCGTGCCAGGCCGGCGCGCCCAGCGCGCGCGCGTAGCACCGCGCGCCCTCCTCCCCGCTGACGCCCGCGCACGCCTCGATCTCCAGCTCCACCACGCGAGCGTTCTTCGCTCGGAAGTAGGACGTGTTCGCCAGCGACCACGCCACGCCCAGAGCGCCGGGGAAGCCGTCCAGGTCGGACGCGTCGTTGAAGGTGCCCGAGTGGATCAGGGGCGCGACCGCTGGGTCCTTCGACTGCAGTCTCACTTTGCCCCTGGACTTTGGTTTTAGCAACACGACCGCCAACGGAAACAGTTCGTGGTTATCCAACTCCGATTGAAGTTTGGCACAAATTTCCTCCTTAAATCCGAGAAGTCTTGTGCATTGAACGTAAAACTGAGTGCCTGCCGGCATGCAGGTCGGGTAGATCGCGAACAGCGGCTCTTTATCCCCGGGTCGATCTTTAATCAGTGCTCCCATGCTGTCGGTCTTAGACAACGCTCCAGTGCGATCGTAGAGGTATCTTATCATGTCCATGTGACCCTCTGGCTCGGACAAATAGCATGTGCCGTTATCGGCTGCCAAGAAAGTCAGTACCATAACATGATCGAAAAGATTTTCACCCACGGGCAAATCCTGTACGACGGGAATGTCGAATTCATTTAGATGGTCCTTCGGTCCTATTCCAGAGAGCAAGAGAAGCTTCGCGGTGTTAAACGTGCCGGCCGTCACGATCACTTCTCTGTTAGCAAAGAAAGTAACCTGATCTCCGTTTAACAGCACTTCGACTCCGTAAGCCGTGTTATTTTCTATTAAAATTTTCGTAACAAACGCATCTTTGACGACTTTCAAATTACTTCTCTCTTTGTCAACCTTGTTCAGCATCGCCGTGAGCGAGCTGTCGCGGCGGCCGTCCCTGACCGTGTGGGAGAACCGCCCGGCTCCTATCAGCTCAGGGTATGTCATGTCCTTCACCATCGCAAAGCCTAACTCGTGGAATGCTTCGAGTAGTCTGTCCGTCACGTGTGTGGATTCGCGAAGACCGGATACCTCTATTTCCCCGCTTCGGCCGTGATACTGCATCAGCTCGGGATCGTCGATTATTCTTTCGTCAGTGAGATACTCGGTCTTCTTGAAGTACTCCAGTACTGTCGTCCAGTTCCAGGCGTGGCCGGCGACGCTGGCCCACTCCTGGTAGTCGGCGGGGAAGCCGCGCGCGTACACCATGTCGTTCAGCGAGCCGCTGCCGCCCAGCATGCGCCCGCGCGGCTGCGGCTGCGCGCTGCCGAACGCCTGGCCGCTCCAAGGGTCATTTTCGCTCGTGAAATTCCAGTCATATTTGCTACCTTTGAGCGCGTTGCGGAACCCAGGAACCTGGACCACAAACATTACAAGTTTTGAGACAGAAACGGTAGTGGTGGGGTAATGCTGAATAACCTGGGCGTGCTTAAACTGAATTTATAAGTTGAACGGTAGGTACAGTCAGGAAATCTGAATGTTTAGCAAATTGACCGCCTTCATAATTTGTTCGCATTATAGGACAAAACTTCACCATGAAGTTCAATTTTGATTATGTATTTCATTCAACTGGCTGGAAATAGTAATAAGGCCAATTTTAGAAGTAACAACCTGTTAAATATCCAATTTCCCTGACTGTACTTGTCCTATGTTTTTTGTTGGAAAATGTTTCGTCATAACGTAACATAATAAATTTACCTACTATTGCATATTTTTTGTTAATTTTTCGGCGCATCGTGCGCATCCTGTTACGTCTTTTAAAACTAAGTACCTTATTTGATTTTCTGTCGATTTTCAAAGGCAAACTTCATAAAAAAGTATTGTAAACAACATACATACCTACATGGCGCTATCAGTGGCGCCATCTGTTTATGACCGAGAGTAGATCCGGACTGTTTTATCTACAGACTAATTACTTAAAGAAAGATAATTTCTTTACATATACATACATCAACATACATATATTATGTACTTAGGTCTTGAAATTATCAGGCCTAATGAATAAATAAAAAACTCACTAGCTATTGGGTTCTACCTTACTACCGACGATGGTTCGAACATTAATTACGTTACATAAGTGTCACACACAATGGACACATCAGTGACTAAATAAACTTTTACCGGGGATAAAGATCGTGCAGAATTACAAATAGGAATAAACTAAGAATGGCTGTGTCGAAATACGGATATCTGACTGTCCGCAAGTGAACACGCGCACGCGGGACTTGTCAAGTCGTGGATACTTGGATAGCTTCCTAGCACATTAGAAGAACAGAACTGTTGGTGGTCTTACGACGGAGTCCGGCGGAGGGTCGGCGCCGGCCTCCAGCAGCAGCACGGCGGCGGGCAGCCGCGCCAGCCGCGCCGCCAGCGCCGCGCCCGCGGACCCCGCGCCCACCACCACGAAGTCCCAGTGCGACCCCGCTGCGATCATGCCCACTCATTAATTTAACATACATACACTCACGCCTACGTTCCCGAAAGAGGAGAGCACACGAAACGTGACGTAGACAAAACCATGATTTTTCTAGCTTAATTTTAGGTTTGAAAACGGATGGAAGAGGTACAATAGTGACAGGTTGCTAGCCTGACGCCTAAAGCATACCTAAACCTTCCAAAACAGGCTGATGTTGTTGTTGCTGCTGATATAAAGTAACGAAACTACACTCAGAAAAAGAGCAAAGACAATGACAAACAAGAAGAAGTGCTAGAAAACGTCAAAACGTGCCCAGCAGTGGACTTAATAGTAGGCAAGATGATGATTACTATCAATTGATGTGTAACATCCATAATCAGTGGCGATTTTACTTACAGAGGGAGTGTACTTTACGCTAGCAAAATAATTATGAACACTACGCTCCGGATTATAATTATCTTGGAACCAGCTGCCTTCACGAAAATATTAGATAAGATAAGATAAGATATTTATTTATTTTAGGCCAGCCTTAGACCTGTAAGTTTTACTTACGTAAATAGGGACACAGCTATAAGCTAGAATGAGATAGCAATACTCATTTCTCTCTTTAGCTGATAGCCTGCGTACCTGCTGACGTAAGTAAAACTTACAAGTGGAAGGCCGACCTTATGGCGAATCGCTCCCGCTGATATTGGTACAATCGTTCTTATTTCATCTATGAATCACAGAAGCAGGCGTCAGCGTCTATGTTGAATACGATGATGTATTCGATAATGAATTAGTTTGCGAATTATCGCAAAATTGTATGGAAACTGAGACAGCGCCAGCGGAACGTTTGCACAGCTGCTGCCGCGGTCGACGTCTCCATACAATTCCGCGAAACAACGAAATCGTTATCGAATCCATTAGGCAGGCGTTTATTCGAGCGTTTCAACCGCCTCATTCATCTGGCTAGATTTTATGCAAATCTGGTGTAGATTTCGATATGGTTTTTGGTTATTTGTTAAGAGTGCCCGTTCCTCTAATAGATGACTAAACGATCGATGGTATAATAATATTACAAAAAAATGGCCAGATGAATGAGACGGTTGAGCCGCTCGAAGAAATGCCTTAGGCCGGCCACATACATTCGGAATTTTTCCGTTCGGAATCTCGAATCGGAAAATCAAACGCAGTCAATCCATACAAAATCTATGGACCGCCACACACATTCGGAAGCTTTCCGTTCGGAATTCCAAACGGAATTTTTCCGAATGTGTGTGGCGGTCCATTGATTTTGTATGGATTGACTGCGTTCGATTTTCCGATTCGAGATTCCGAACGGAAAAATTTCGAATGTATGTGGCCGGCTTTACGTCGTTTTGATTCCCACTTACGTTCCACTGCGGCGTCGGAAGGCCAGTCCTCGCGCACCAGGCACTGCGCCGCGGCGAAGAACTGGAGCGCCGCCGCCGCTGCCGCGCCGGCCGCGCCCGCGCCGCACGCAGACATGCTGCCGGCCAACACCCGCCATGCCACGTCACTCCACGATACAAGGAGCCAAAGATACATTAGGCGACGTGTAGGCGACATGTAGCGCGACGTCGCCGGACATCGCTCGACATGTCGCGCGACAAATGTCGCCTAATATACTTATCTTTGGCTTTAGGGGCAGCGCAGACGACAGACTTTTTGTGCGATCGAGTCTGCGACGCACAAAGTCTACGTGGATTGTATGCATTGCGCGCCGGACTTTTTGCGCGTCGTGTACATTACTGTATAAATGATTCCATAGGTTCTATTTTCACAGACTAAAAAGTCCGTCGCAAATAGTCTGTCGTCTGCGCAGGGCCTTATCCGACTGGTTACAATCTTTTTCACAAAATCATTATTTCCTTGTAGCATTCTATTCGCATTTTTCTCCAAATGGCCGTTTTCACAGCGTCGTTTTTTACTAAAGTTTATTTTTAACCCCCGACGCAAAAACGACGGGTTGTTATAAGTTTGGCGTGTCTCTCTCTGTGTGTGTGTGTAAATGTGTATGTGTCTGTCTGTGGCATCGTAGCTCCCAAACGGATGTTGATTTTAATGCGGTTTTTTTTTGTTTTCAAAGTAGCATTCTTCGCCCCAATTAGAATCGACACTGAAACTATTTCTCGGAGCTCCTATTTCTTCATTATTTTGGCCCTCTGGGCCGATGAAAACATACATTAATCTAATCTAAACTTACCTAAAGCCAAGAATACACTAACGGACTTCGCTCGACATGTCGCTAGTGTACTTACTTAACGTCCCTTCCCTTACGTCAGACAGTCGCGCGATGTCGGCAGATAATATTATGTCTGGCGAAATCGGCTGGCTTCGCTTAACATGTCACCAACACACATGTCGTGGGACATTTGTCGCCTAGAGTATCCTTGGCTTAAGTTTCTGTGTTGATTCAAGTTGGAAAAAATGCTACTGTAAATATTAGCTTCTGTAAAACACGACATTGGGAAAAAAGCCATTTGGAGGAAAAGGCGAATAAAAATTCAGCTACAAGGATATAACGATTATTGGGGAGGTTTATCTAACCAATCGGGTATCCTGCGAGACGAGAATTGAAACCATCACACTTATTTATTAGTACCTATTTAGCCGAAAACGCGCGAGAGGATTGAAAAATAAGCAAGTAAAATACTTCGGTAAGGTCAGGTGGGGGAAGAGAAACGCAGGGGTAAGAGGGCACTACAGACCATACTCACTCATACTCGACGAGTTATGGTCTGTGGTGCCTCTTACCCCTGCCCTGCCCCTGAGTTTCTCTTCCCCCACCTGATCTTATGTCTTAGTCTTAGACGCTCGATCGTTAATTATGGGCACAACAGAAACTCATTATTAGATTATGACCAGATAGGTTTAGGTGACATGAAGATATTTGAGAATACATACACTCTAGTAAATACTGCTTTCACACGATTACTTGAATTTCGCTCGATAGTAGGTAAATAAAACCAAACTACACTATAAAAAATTAAAACAACAATTAAGTATGACGTAAAACGGCACGGCAGGTCGTGCGTGGGTGATAATAAAACTAAATGTTTCGTAGGGGGGGGGGCTATGGGTGTTGCATTGTAAGTAAGTAGGTATACTTAGTTATTTATTTGTTTTAGAAGTGCGCCTCGGCTCTGCCGTTTGTCGCCTGCGCAGTATAACACCTGTTACAATGATCAGTGCAAAGAGCTCAGGCCGGCTTAATGTTGACAACCGTAGGTACTTAGTAAATAAGATACCTACAAGTATCTTCGAAACACCTTGCTCTAAAGTTTGACTCGACAACGAAACAACGATGTGTACTCGATTGCAGTTGAAATTATAATTTACTTATCTTTAACACGTTCGACGCCGGTGACACAGCGTCTGTGATCAAAAAAAAATACTCCTATGCCAGTGACACATATTTATAAGTATGACAGGGAACTCTCACCTCATCTTTAAGCAACTCTAGACCGCAGCATGACCGATGCCGGCACCGCGCAGCACTAACACCGACTGCCGCCGCTCGACGACTGCCTCTACCTCCGGGTTTTCATATTTAAACTCATTTCTAACAAGCCCAATCAAAAAAATGAGTTACTATAACTATCTAAACATGCGAAGCTTTGCTGTTGAATTCACAGTCAAAAGCTACCTGGGTAGAATCGAAAATGGGGTCTCATGTTGGTTTTTCAAAATTGTGCGTACGTAAACACGCGGATCTTATTCCGTCTCTCGAATGGCGGGATTTTCGATCTTGGCACAGAAGCCACAAGGTCTGTGCCGAGTACGTTGCATCCGTGGCGCTTTTTATAATGTTGGGATAGGCATGCAAAAAGTGCGCGGTTGAAGTGAGAATTATGACACAAAAACCGCGGGGACACCGTGTGAGCCACGGAAGTATTACAGTTGGAAAGGGCATAAGTATGAAGACCGGTGTCGCCAACATTTGAGTTATTATTATTACTGAGTTAACGTTACTCCCATTACTAAATTTAATTTCTAGCTTTATTTTACATTCCGAAATAGCACGGAAAGTATTACATAGTCTCTAGTAAATCTTACGAATTTTATTAGCTACTGTTTCAATGACTAAGTACAAACTACACTGATTGAAGTGAACATCCGAAAAGTTTTCATTAAAATGGCACGGATCCGTACGAGTATCTAAGGGAAATTCGTGAAGTAGGTACCTACATTTTTTTAAAACTGAAATAGGTAGGTACATACTAAAATGACATTGCCGGTGCTGCATGTTGCTTGCATTTCTAAAATACCTACTTAGTAATGTGCCTCCAATATGAAAAGTCAACGATATAC
Organism: Adoxophyes honmai; assembly: GCA_005406045.1. NCBI lineage: Eukaryota > Metazoa > Arthropoda > Insecta > Lepidoptera > Tortricidae > Adoxophyes > Adoxophyes honmai. Next base: position 7,935 of record BHDV01001432.1, read on the forward strand.
CTACACAGATTATTATATTTAGGTAGTACAGATTTTTGTAAATAATAAAGTTATCCTTTGAAATAATCCATTTAACGATTACACACTTACATGAATATTCTCACGCCTTTATTCCCAAGAGGGGTAGGCAGAGCACATGAATTCAAAAATCCAATGCCACGTTTAGCAATTTCAGGGTAACCAGATGGTTAAACGTTAACTTAACGATTAAATTTGGATTAATACGATAGTCATATTTTTGCTTTGCTAAGCAGCAATGTTTATGAATTTGACATTAGCACTTTTATCAAATTTAGTATAAGGGAATACAAAATAGACTACAGACAGACATGCCATATCTACTTAATATGGGATCTGTGGAGCGAACAATGCAAATAGGTACCAGTATTAAATGATAATGATTCAAATCCGGTTTCGGCAAAAACTTAAGTGTTTTGCTGTCGTGTGCCTTTTCAGAGGCATGTTTTGGTCGATTAAAGTAAGATTACGCTGTCTCTGAGGTACTCATGCTTCGCATCGGTCAAGGCCGTGATGTCGGGAGGCTGAATTGGCGTGTGAAGACCCGAGGATCATAGAATTCTATGATTCTATGTTATCTATTTCTTTTTTCTCAATTTCGATAACAAACGATTTTTCCTACAAATATGATTAATAGCGATTTCGATGTAAATAATTCAAAAAGAAGAAAATCAATTGTTCTCCATGTGTGTGAAGTCGGGTATTCTGGGTATCCACTATGTTCGTACTCCAGTAGTGCTCCGTGCTCCTGCAACAGCTGTGGATACGTTGCACTTCTACGTGCAACATGCCACGCCTGCCCTTTGTGTTCGCGCTAAAAACCGACACGACTCGGAGCGCCTGCCGCAGAGCTTGCAACGTTGCACGCTGTGTTCGCGCTCGTACCCACTACTGGGAGCACTTGCAGGAGCGCGGAGCACTAGTGGAGCGCGAACGCAGTGGACACCCTGCTTATAATGGTTACGATCAATCCTGCCATCCCGTTTCGGCTTGACGCTGAGTTCTGGGACACCTGCATGTACCTACGATACGTGTAGTCATTCAGATTCTACCATTTATTTGTAGTATCTATACTGTCATGGTATTATGTCTTAGAATTTTGTAAATAATTTAATTATCTATTTGTTGATAAGTACCTGAATTGCTGCTTTTCTCTACTAGGTACTCAAAGGTTGGCTAGCAAAGATCCCTTCTGGGATAACTCCGCCTTTGTATTTTGTACAATAAAGGGTTTTCCGTGTGGTGCCGGGCAACCTGTCACTGCAATATCACGTTTTCTATCTGGTTACCCTGAATTTGCTAAACGTGCCACTAGATTTTTGAATTCATGTGCTCTGCCTACCTACTCCTTTGGAAATACAGACCTTCAGAATATAAATGTAATTAAGAGTTTATTACTTACATTAGAAGTTAGTACTTAAAAAGTATGCCATAAAGCTAAGCGTCCACAGGTCCGCATCGCACGCATCGGATTCAATCAGATGTAGGTATGGCGAAATGCGATGCATACGATGCGGACAGGTGGACGCGCTTGTATGAGTTTCTATACAAAGAATACTACAATCCGTTGCGTGCGATACGTCCGATGCGTACGATACCGACAAGTGGACGCTTAGCTTTATAAAGCAGGTACCACCTACCTTGTATCCATGTACGTACTAAGGGGACAGCAGAATCACACAGCTAAAGTGGCCGAGTATCTACACAGGGACGAGTTCGCACACACTCCGCGACACCAGCGTATCTTCTCACGTTATAGAGCGGTTTAGAGCACACAACACTGACTGGCATAGAGTGCTGTATGCACTGGTTAAACGACTGCTCGAAAGACACCATCTCCACAAACACTTCTCTTTGTTCAGAACTGAGTGACATTGTGATTAAAATCGTCGCGATTTTCTAGCTCATTTGGAACTGAGTAGCATGTCGATTAATGTCATCAAAACTTTGCCACGGTGATTAATCTCGCCTTTAACGATTCTCTAAAGCGTTTAAAAATCATCAGGGTTACGCCAGGCATCATGATTACCAAATGTCATCAAAATTCTCTAGCGCGTTTAGAAATTAGTATTGTATTGTATTGTATAGTATTGTATGACTCTTTATTGCACATAAAATACATACATACATACATATTCTCACGCCTGTATTCCCATGAGGGGTAGGCAGAGCACATGGATTCGAAAATCCAGCGCCACGTCTAGCAAATTCAGGAAATAAATAAAAAAATAAAATAGTTACAGAAAAACAGGATACAGGATTACAGCTTCATGTACAAAGGCGAACTTATCCCCGAGGGGATCTCTACCAGTTAACCTTCAGGCGATTGACAGGATAAATGGAAATGAGTAGACATACAAAAAAAGAAAAAAAACATGAAGATAAAACCTAAACTATTCGTAGCACGACGGTTAGTTCGCCGCGATTCGCTAGCGTGTTTAAGACTAAGTGATACGGCGATTACCAAACAATTCTCTAGCATGTTTAAGACTAAGTGGCATGGCAATTACCTAACACTATTCTCTAGCGCATTTGAATGGCGCGACGATTAATGTCGACGCAACTGATAAAAACAAATAGAGATTCAGGCTGCCTTTCCACCTGAGATGTGATATGCTACGATGCTACGGATGCGTTTGTTGCAATCCTATTAATTGGTGCACATAGAATAGCACCGGTGCGGTGAAAATGGATTTCGTAGCGCAGTCTGGCGTCTCTTGTGGCTCCCTCCCTCTGAACCTCACGCAATAAATAAAAGTTCAAAAAAAGTAAAAAACATATATTTCTCTGTATAAAATTTGTACACAATTTTAAAAGAGGTATAAGATAGTAAGAGAGTAAGTACTAAGAATACATGAGTAGGTATGTACTTAAAACACAATCATCACATTAACTATGTGAGTTGGGTGAGTCAACTATTTCTTGCGGTTCCATTCCATGGTAACCAATGCATTTTTCCATGAATTCTTTTGAAACAGTATTAAGATTCATGAGGGTTGTCAACAGAGTGATGTTGTCGGTAACATCAACACCTGTTGACAACATCTGTTGCACACCGTGTGCTACCCTACTTTTGACAATCATGTAAATGTCAATAGGAATGAGCGCAGTTTCGTCGAGCACGAGTAGACGCCCAGGGCGTTTTGACAGCAGCCGCCGCGGCTCCTAGACGAAGGGCCACGGACTAACCCGAGCCATGTTGAGCTAAGCTCGATTTAAGATGAGAGTTATCCGCATTTTTCATTGTGAGTCTTATAGAAGTTTCGTACCTATTCAAATATGAATGTTTTAAAAAATATTCTATTTATAATGATTATTTTTGTAATTATTTTTATGAATCATACGTATTATGTAAATCCATACAAATTAGAAGCAATGACTGCCAAGTCAGTGACTGCCAAGATCGCAGGTACAAAACGCACCTCTTGACCAATTTCTTTATTGAAATTGTAGGTCTGCGACATTTAAAGGACGAAGACAGAAGAAACAACATGAAAAAGTTGATCGACCCACGCATTTTTTTCTTAACAATTAGAAACGCCGTCTGAATCGATGTATAGTTTTGATAAGCGTATAAATAATCAAAACAAAATAGGAATGACGACTGGATTTAAAAAAATCTAATTAAGCCGTTGGTTATATTATACAAAATATGTTAAATATGAGGCACATGCTTTTTCTTTTATCAAATAACTAACCATTGACAAAGTTATAGATCATCAAACTTCCGGAGTGGGAGCTTGTTACGTCACGCCTAGGTAAAAATCGTACCTAGGCGTGCCGTCACGCGAAACTTTTAAGCGCTGTATTATCGTCATTTTTCGTTCGTCAAATAAAAGAAAAAATATGTGTACAATATTTTTTAGTAATCTATCTGACGGACTAAATAGTTTTTTTAGTCGTCTATCCTATTGAGCTCCATTTCATGGGGCGAGGCTTCATCGGATCCTGGGGTGCTGTGTTCTTCGACTGCTCGCCTCTGCAACCAAACGAGACAAGTGAGAGCTCCTTTTACCTCAAAATAAAATATGACATTATGGCGAACTTGACATCTGACACAATGTTGTGGGACATTAGAGCACAGGTGTATTCTAGAACAAGGCTGCTCAACCTTTTGAAGAGTCGGGCCAGACGGTGGATTCAGTCGTTAACGAAGAGCCATTTACATTACATTACATATTACTTTTATTTTTTATTGCTTTAAACACTTGACGTATTCAATTTAAAATCACTTAACATTTGACATTTTATTGTGTATTGTTAATGATGTATTTTATATTGAATTAATAAATAAATCTAATCTAATCTAATCATTTTATTTTACAGTTTTAATTCATGTTCTCTGCCTACTCCTCTTGGGAATACAGGCGTGAGAATATGTGTGTGTTAGAGATGCCACGAATTTTCGGCTACTATTCGGTATTCGGCCGAATATTCATAATTCATAATTCATTTATTTGCATTATAATCATGTCGTACAGTAGATCTTACTTATTATAATATTTATGTTCGTGACATGAACCCTGTCAGGGCACAGCAATTTACAACGGCAAAATACTTAACAATTTCACAGATATGTATACCTACAATTGGAATTACATTGATGGATCTTCTAAAAACTCCCCTATTGAATAATAACATTTTTTGGATAGGAATTCTCTTAATTTCTGTCTAAAAATTTCATCTCTTATTTCATTCTTAATGTTGTCGGGTAATTTGTTTGTTATTAATATACATTGGTAATAAGGTCCCTTTTTATACATCGCTAGTTTGGATAATGGTAAGTCCAATTTGTTATCGTTTTTCCGTCTTTGCGACCTGACTACCCTTTTAGTAAATAAGTGTGAGATATTACGAACTATGTATTCTAGGCTGAATACCGAACACCAAATCATAGACAAAAATTATAACACTTTACATATGTAATTAAGATTTGCATCTATTAACAAATTACAATACTTACTTTGATAAGTTAAATTTGTCAGTGGTAAGTTGTGATGGATAAAAACAAGCTTCTCAGCATTTGATTTTGCAAACGATTACGCTTTTCATAGTAAGTGACACACGCGTGACGTGAACGTGATGTGATTTACTTGCAATTGAAACAAAAAGTCAAATGGCCGCACGCCCCCCGCCTGCGCACGAGGCAGACATGTCGCGACTTGTCGTATTATCCTTTACGAGCTCGGCTGCTCGGCAAGCATGTATTGTGCTGAATATTCGGCGCTTCGGCCGACAGCGTTGTTGAATATTCGGTACTAGCTTTTGCCCGCGGCTTCGCTCGCGTTAAGAAGTATTTTGGGGAAGTGGGGGGTTATGAAGAGGCAAAAAGTAGCCTATGTCACTCTCCATCCTTTTAACTATCTCCACCCAAAAAATCATGTAAATCCATCGCCCCGTTTAGCCGTGAAAGACGGACAAACAAACAAACACACTTTCCCATTTATGATATTACTATGGATTCGGTATTCGGCCAAATCGCTATTCGTGGCAAGTCTAGTGTGTGTGTGATTGTATTGTATGGGGTCTCACGTGGCAGAGCCCGAGCAGGCCGAGCAGCGCGGCGCCGGCGCAGGCCACGCCCACCAGCCTCGCTCGCGCGCGCACGCAGTAGTACCTGCCGACAATACCCCCGTACTTTGACAGCTTTTCGCAGAACACACATTTTATTTTATTTTATAAATGTACTTCGTACTATGTAGGTATAATTTTAAACAAAAAAAAATTAGGCCAGCTTTACACCTGTAAGTTTTACTTACGTAAGTAAGGAAGCAGCTATCTGCTAAAAAGAGAAATGAGTATTGCTATTTCGTTCAAACGTATAGTTGTGTCCCTAGTTACGTAAGTGAAACTTACAAATGTAAAGCTGGCCTTAGCAATGTCTTGAGTAGGTATTCTGTTTTTTGTTAATTCTTGACTTTATTATAAAAAAATTGAAAATCGGTTCACGGTTTTTGGACATATCGAGTAACATACAAAAAAATCTCTTCAGTTTGATTATTTTATGTATCTGTTGTTGTAGAGTGGCAACAGAAGTTCATCATCTTTTTTTTTTTAATGGCTTTCACTCTTCCTAGAAAGTATATCATCTGATTTTTTTACCGTTTGACTATCGTGAGATACAATTCGGGTACGAGACTAAGGCTGCCTTTCCACCAGAGATGTGCTATGCTATAATGCTGCAGATGCGTTTGATTTTCACCAATCATGGTGCACATAGCATAAGCACCGGTTGAAACGGATTTCGTAGCGTAGTGGCCTGTAAGACTGACCGCACGTCCCAGCCGTGCCTGTTCTCCACGGCCCAGCGCAGCGCAGCGAGAGGCTCGAGCGGCGCCCGGGGACGGCTTTCAAATCGTCTCATTCTTATTATGAGCTAAGTCAGGTTTTTTTTATTTTGAGATGCGGCCTTTTTCGGCAATATTTGACCACGTAATTTAATAGTTACACTGTGAACCGAGGTTTTTTTATGAAGTTTACCAAGTTTTTTTTTTGAGCTGGTATTTGTCCATTTCAGGTCATTTCTGAGCCTTCGGTAAATTGATAATGAGATTGTGAACCGAGGTGCTTTTTTTAAATAATCCCAATAGCCTGGAATCGTCTCATTCTTATTTGGAACTAAGTTAGATTGATTTATGTCATTTTGAGCTGCGGCCTTTTTCGGCAGTATTTATCCATGCAATTTGATAGTTAGATTGTGAACCGAGTTTTTTTTTTGAGATTCTGCCTTTTTCGGCGGTATTGGTCCATTACAAGAATGGGACAATTTGACATTCAGGTCATTTCTGAGCCGTCAGACAATCCGCCGACAATCTATTGTGAACAATTTTTTTTTCACAATAGTTTGTAAGACTGACCGCACGTCCCAGCCGTGCGCGTTCTCCACGGCCACGTACGCGGAGGGCTCGTGCCGCAGCAGGTGGCGCCGCAGCGCGCGGAAGGCCTCGCCGGCGGCGCGCGCGCGCAGCGGCACCGGCGCGGAGCCCTGCAGGTGCAGCACCAGCTCCAGGCTGTCGCGGCGCCCGGGGATCGCCTTTCAAATTCATACCCAAAAATAACAATCCGTAAGTTCATGAAATAAACTTTCGTAAGATTCCAAACGGGAGACAAATTGTACTATTTTACGGCCGCATAAAATAATCAATTTAGGTTAGGTTATATTCATTTCGGTGGTCCGTACCTTGGTGATTTTAGAGATTTTTTTTATTTTAGTCCATATTGGGTTTTGTTATGTTAGATTAGGTTAGGTTAGATTAAATTTTGCGAAAATGTAAGATGTAAAAAAAATTTTTTTTTTTGTCTCTCGTTTGGAAGCTTACGAAAGTATATCAATTTCCTAGGATTTACGGAACCCTAAAATCAGCAATATACTAATTAGGGCTGAATCTTTCCCTCGACAAGTCAAAAAACAGGACAGGTCTGTAAAGTCGGTTTACTGACGATAGTTGAACGTGACAACGTCTTAATTAAAATTAATCAATTACTACAGTATATTCAAACGTGTCGTCGCAATTTAGAGGTAGCTTTTTATACTTTTTCTTTAAAAAAAAAAACATTTTAGCTCGCATACCAATTATTTTAAATTAATTTCAACGCCATCTAGCGGCAAACCCGTGAACTCACACAACCCAGGCCTAGCCTACCTTATGGCGTATACGATTCGACACCTTAAAGACTTACCGTACGTCATAAGAAAATACTGATGGAATGCTTCCATTTTTTAAAAGATTTGTTTTTAATTTTATTTTATTTTATTTTATTTTGAATGAATTACTACAGTACGAGTATAATCATTCAATATTATAATATAATTAACAAATTTTATAGCATGCATTAAAAAATAAAATACAAAAAGAACTCTTTCGAACCGGATTTGAACCAGTGACCTATGACTTTAGAGTCCACCGCTATACCAACTGAGCTATCGAAGGCTGAGAATTGGAGTTGAAATTCTGATAAACTTTCTGCAACGTAATTGGTTTAATGGGACGCCTAAAATCGAACTCATCGAGGTAACGCCGTATACGTCATGTTTTTTGTGCGTGCACCCGGCTCCATCGAATTATAAGACGTTGTCACGTCAAAAAATACCTTGGTCGCGACGCAGACCACGAGCTCTTCATCGATCGCGAAATCGCACTGCAGCAGGCGCACGCGGCCGCGCGAGGCGTCGACAGCCAGGCACGAGCCGCCCTCGAAGCTGTCGTCGTAGTACGGCTCGAGACAGCCGCCGGCCGACGGCTCGGCCACGAAGCGCGGCCACGGCGGCTCCTTGCCTTTAAGGTACATCCATTACGCCATATCGTGCTATTGATGCTATAGTCTCATGATGAAGGAACGTACAGACAAAGTACACGTAGGAATAATTTAACAAAGTTGATTGCACCCACCCTCTGACTCTGAGTAGTACAGCACAGTAGTATAAATCAATCTGTCAATTTGTACAACCTACCTAAAGACCTTAAGAGGATAGGAGTCGCGCCACTTCCTCCATACAAACGTAGTCCCCTGTTTTCTGCGTGCAAATTTTTTTTTCATTAAATTTGTATCTGTTGTGGCTATGGCCCTATGATTTGCTTTTATCGATATTCTAAATATAAAAAATTAAAAAAAAAAAAAACGATAAAAGCAAATCATAGGGGCATAGCCACAACAGATACAAATTAAATGAAAAAAAAAATTGCACGGAGAAAACAGTGGATTACGTTTGTATGGAAAAGTGGTGCGACTCCTATCCTCTTAAGGTACATCCATTACACCATATTATTATCATGCTATGGTCTCATGATGAAGGAACGTAGAGACAAAGCACACGTATTAAAAATGTAACAAAGTTGATTGCACCCACCCTCAGAGTCGTACAGCACGGTAGTATAAATCAATCTGTCAATTTGTACAACAACCTAGAGTCTGGCCAACGAAAGCGTGACCTGAGAAAACGCGGCAAATTTAAAAAAGGCTTGTGATATTACTCACTAACGTACGTAGGAGAAAACTGATTTGGTAAGTGACAATCTTTTTTAGTAAATTGTTTTCAAACTAATTGATACAACCATCTATTTATACTATAGTTAGTAATACCACATAAAGATTTTTAAATTTGCCGCGTTTTCTCAGGTCACGCTTTCGTTGGCCAGACCCTACCTAAAGACCTTAAGTCCATAACCAACACCAATGTTTTCAAACATAAGCTGAGAGATTATGTAATAGGAATGTGTTTTTACGATGTAGACGAATTTATTAGCACATCGCTTATGTTATCTTTACATATGACTTTAAGGAGACGTTTGGAGGAGTACTGGCTTGACAAATCGTCATAAATTTTGGTTGTTATTGTTACGTGTCCTATCTGTTTATTGTATACTATAATATGTTATTTATAATATGGGATGTTATGTATTAGTTTATAATAGTGATAGTTATTTGTGCGTATTAGGATTAGGATGTATTGTTTATGTATGAGATATATTTATTTATACATGTGTTTAGATTAAGTAGTTTTAGGTTTCATCTCCTTTTTTTCTTATTTTGTTTGTATGTCTGCTCGTTCCAATTTTCCTGTCAATCGCTCGAAGGTTAACTAGAGATCCCCCCAGGGATAAGTTCGCCTTTGTACATAAGACTGTTATTCTGTAATATTGTTTTATATGCCAAGATTCATGCAACACAATACAGTGATATGGTGTAATGAGTCTACCTTTAACCTTGCGGTTGTAGAAGTCCTTGAGCCTCGCGAGCGGGCCGTACGCGGGCTCGCGCCGTATGCGGTAGCCGTGCGGGCCGAGCGCCGCGTTCGGCTGGTACTGCTGCCGGCGCAGCTCGAACCACGCGTGCGGACACACCACCTGCCAATACCGCTGATATTTGAGACGTCTCTTGCGTTTATGTTAAAGTGAGGAAATAAACATACAACTAAATAAATAAAAAACTATCGAAAAAAAGAGGGTCGTGGGTGTGGGTGTAAGAATGAGACAATTTGACATTTAGGTATTATGAGCCTTTGCAGCTCAGTGAACCAAGGTATTGCCAAGGTTAGTGGGCTGCAGTGGCAGCCGTACCTCGCCGTAGCGGCGCCGGCGGGGCCCCTGGCCGCGGCAGAAGCTGGTGCGGAAGGGCAGCCGG
>BHDV01001432.1:25638-38468 GCA_005406045.1 Adoxophyes honmai
GTTTACATAGGTGTGGGGCCCCATTTTTTTAATTTGCCCCAGGGCCCTTGGTTACCTAGCTACGCCACTGATAATAATTCAGCAATTCTAGAAGTCTTCATAGTCATGAAGTGCGTAAAACTCATAATTTTGAGTATGTACTGTTTAATGTGCTCTGCCTATCCCGTTTGAGGAAACAGACACAATTTTTATTTATGTTATGTAAGTAACAATCCTCAGGAGTTTAAAGAATGCTTATAATACTAATGTGCCTTTACTTCAAAATTATTACTTACTGAGAAAGTACCATAATAGAGCAGGTAAAGTTTTACCTATCATCATGGTATCCATTGGCCATGTCGTGGCAAACGAGCGTCTGCGGTAAGTCCGCCCTCTTGTGGCGACCCACCTCCTTCTGGTCCGGATCGAAATGACAAAACGTCTCTGGATGCTCAACCTGGATCTCATAACCATCCTCTGGATGATTTTGCCGAACTATATCCATGTTTCTAATAGCATATTCGCTGTGAGGTGTAAGATCTTCGCACAAAGACCTCCAGGCCGGAGGGTTCTTCAGAAACTCGGCTACTTCTTCTAGGGAGTCAAGCGGCTTGCAAGTGAGTTCGTCGTCCTCCAAGTCGGTTTTACCGGAATGAGACGGTTCTCCGTTATTTTCGCTCATTTTGCAACGATGGAAATTGAATTTACACTTAAAATCAATGAAAGTTTAACGAGTTTATGCGAACAAAAAACTTGAGTTATTATTATAAGACTTATTCTAACGAGATATCCCATTGTTTATCTTTATCTCTGTTTTAGGTTATTGTTTATCAACTCCACTGACAATGACAATCTGACATGACATTTGTTTTTTTTTCTAAAGGCACGATTGACTCACATGTTACGATAAAATAAGCCAGCTTCGTAAACAGCAAACAAATGCAAAAGGTAAGCAATCCCGACAACCGACAAGACACGGGTGGTTTGAACGAAGCTCCAAGAATTAATAAGCTGACATTGTAGTTTGAATAAAACAATAATATGTTTATATAGTTACTAGGGATGCAATGTTATGTAAATATACAAAATGATAATTCTATTTATGCAAAGGAAATAGGCCAATTATATACATAATAGTATTAATATAATATCGGGCTTGATTGATAGCTTTATACGGAGAGTTGCATTCCAAGACTGTGTGACATTAAGATTGCAGTTTTAGGACATTTCGATCAAAGGAGACCTTTATTTTACCTTTAAAAGTAGGTAAAACGGCATTACAAAGTTTGAAGAAATTGTTTTTGTTTTAAGAAAATAGATATTTCGCGTAGTAAAGCACCGAGGGCGGAAAGCGCTCGTTCCCTAAATATCAGAATTGCAAAATACTAGATTGCCGACATACCTGCTTAGCTGCTTATCAAAATATCAGATTCCCGGAATACCCGATTTTCTTTATGGTATGTTCGTTTTTATAAAAGTTTTGTAAAGTACCATGTTCTCAATACACCATGTACCATTTAAAACTGAATTCCTCTAATACCAGATAATGAAAACACCAGGCTCGCAAAGGCTGTTTCGATATAAAAACGAACATGATATAAAGAAAATCTGGTATTCCGGGAATCTGATATTTTGATAAGCAGGTATGTCGGCAATCTAGTATTTTGCAATTCTGATGTTTAGGGAACGAGCGGCGGAAAGTACACTCCGCATTACCAAAAAAGTTGTTGAGGACCCAAATTAAAATTTGGAACCGGCGGGAGTCGAGGAAGTGTGCCCCGTGGCATCCGTACCAACGGTCAGGAGGGCGGTTGGGTTTTAGTGGGTAGGTAGGTATTCCTCTCCACTCTGGGGAGGCGAGTCCCACATAACCCCTGGGTTGTCACCTCGATGTTCATTCCGCGGAAACGACTCAGAGGTATGCGTAAAGGCATTTCCCAAGCTAAAATAAACTGACGTATAGTAATGCGAATTAATGTAAATCCATACCTACTTACTAAAGATTATTTTAATTAGCTAATGTAAATTCGCGTAACTGAATAGCGTTACGCCAATTTGAATTAAGTACATTAGGTACGTTATGTGAATTAGTATGATATGTCTAAATAGTTAATAGTGGATATGGCTAAAAATGTTTGCATGTCGAGGTAGATTAGATAGGTACTTGATGAATTTATGCGTGAGTTGCATCGTGATTGTTGATATCCTTGACGTAAATACTAAATATTTGTATTGGTCATAACTATTTGATGTTATTGTTACTGATAATAAACTAGCCCAGGAAACGTGTTCCAGTTCATTGTTGATAAGATTTCATTGTTCCTGCAGCTTCTATACTGTCATTCTATGATATTTGTGATACTTTGTTCATATTTAGTCCGTCCGTGCTTATTTCACATAAATTTTGATAAGTACCGTCACCGTTTAAATCTACAAATTCTACAATAAGTACCTAGGTGAGTAAAAGGTGCTGATACATTTTGAACCAACATATGTACATATATGTATATACATATAATGTTATTTTTAATTAGCGTTCAAGCAAAAAATTATAGGTAAAGGCTTACTAACGGACACAAAAAACTACGTTAAACTTCATTCGGAGTTGCTTACAAGATTATGTACAGTCGAACCTATTGTTTCTTGACCAACTGTAGAATGTTGTCATAAAAAACATACATACATACACATTCTCACGCCTGTATTCCCATGAGGGGTAGACAGAGCATATGGATTCAAAAATCCAGTGCCACGTCTAGCAAATTCAGGGTAACCAGATGGTTAAACGTGATAAAAAACGTACTTATTAAAGATTTACTTTGTCAATCAATGCAGTAAAATGTCACTATGAGAGGTTCACTGTAAATAGGTCCTATGGTTCGTTAGGAATGCATTGATTCGATGGTTGGTACTCTGCCAAAATTATCCATCTACCCTGTTTTTCCAATTATACAGGCCTTTTAAATCTTTCTTTTCACACGGTATAGAAAAATAGAATGTAAAACTACCGTGAGACTCACTCATAGTGAAATAAATAGATCTACTCACTTTTTTTATGAAGAGATTAGCTCGACATGTTTCGGGCCAATCCGTGACCCATTATCTGGAGTTACACGCGACCCGCGCGACTCGCGCGGATAGAGCTGCCGTGGCGCGTAACTTCAGATTATGGCTCATGGTTTGGCCCGAAACATGTCGAGCTAATCTCGATATAAAAAACGTGAGTAGATCCATTTATTTCACTAAAAATAGAAGGGGGTCATAATTATGCTGCTGAGTGTACTTCCTACGCGCAACGCAACCCGAACAGCTTGACCTTTGTCGAAAGTTGATATACAGGGTGATAATGTAATCCGTAACGAAATTTTACATACCTGTATGTTAATAAAACTTAAAAATATAATTTGAGTAGTTTCTCATTTTCTTTTGTAAGTAAGAAGTTATTGGTCATCAAAGTTTTCCTAAAAAGTGCTAACATTATTGACACCGCGCGTGTGGCGTCAATTATCAATCGACTTATGTACAATAACAATAAAAAATTAACCCTACCCTACAAATCTAAAATAAGCGTACCTTAATAGCTGTTCAGAATGGAGTCCATTTCTCTCCAAACAGAGTCTTGCACGTTTCAAAACGTTTTCATTCACTCTTCTTAACACTTCAGTGTCACTTTCACTTCAGAAAATGCACTTACAATCTTGTCTTTAAGATTATGTAAATTTTGTGGTTCGTCCATGTACCTACACACAGCGCTTGATTTCGCCCCAAAGATAGAAATCACAAGGGGTGAGGTCAGTTGACCTGGCAAGCCAGGCCACAAATCCACTGCGACCTATCCACCGGTCACTGTACACAATTGTTCAAGTGCTCGTGCGTACATCGCGAGCGTAATGGGGGGTTACACCATCTTGTTGGTAAAAAATACTGGATGTACACTCGCACTATTTCATAGTACTCGCGATTCGAAAATTCTAACGACATTGTCACTCGCACACTTCGCGCTTACGTAACGTACGACCGGGGTGATTAGGGAACGCGTGCGCGTCGACTGCCAGCTTGCGAATTCATTTTTCACACCTACCCTCGGCGGTTGCTTTAGGGGATTGTGGCAAATGCAAAACTACCCTACTTTAGAATAGAATTTAGACAAACGTAAACAGTTACACCGCGGTTTGTAGTATGTCCACATTCAATATTTTTTTGGGAATTTCCCGATGAAAAAAAAAGAAAAAAAAAGTGTTTTTTTTATTTTACCGTTGCATTGTGCTAGTGATTCTGAGTATCAGGAATTAATTTCGTTACGGATTTCATTATCACCCTGTATTATGCATAAGCAGGAAGCCGACACACAGGCTAATTTTTTTCCCAATTTTTTTTTTTTGATTTTTATGAGATAAATAAAGTAATTAAACCAACTCTACGCGGACGGAGTTGCGGGCAAACGGTATGTATTTGCGCTATGAAGCTATTAAAGAAGTGATAAAAATAATAAAAACTTCGCGCCCACAGGCCCCTACACACTGTAAAATACCGAAGCAGTGTGGTATTTGATGGGTTTTTGTAATTTTTAATACTTGACTTTGTCCGAAGAAGACAGATACATTAAACAGTGGTGCGAAAAATCCAAGTGAAAAACTAACTTTTTTTTTTTTTACAATTTGTCCGTTAGGACAGGCTAAGGTCAGGGACCATACCGCCTCGTCTTCAGTAAATATATTCAGAATTTGTAATTAAAACTAATCCTAACCTAACTTAACCTAAACCTAAATCATTAGAATGCGAGGGTGGTGTAGTACGCATTCTAATGATCAATGAAGTTTAGCGCGAGATGAACAGTCCAAAGCAGACGTAATCGCGAGGGCCGATTCACTTTACTTTTCACATTCCCTTTAATGTTCATGGTTAAATGACACATTATTGCACTAATTCCACCACACCAACACAATAATAGCCACTACATTTTCATCAATTGAATTGAAAAGCAAAGCACGTCCTACTTTGTCAGTTTCCCGCGCAAAACTCCTGAAAAACTAACTTTAGCAACTTCTGTTGATCTGTCACTACCTTGAATGTCAATGTCAATGTCAGTCGATGGCAATTCAGCTTTCAGCCAATTTACCAATGCCTCTCATGCTAGTTGTCTAATTAAACTTTTACAAACAAAATTTACATACTTTTTAACTTTAGTTTTAAGTTGTTACTACTAAAATAAATAAATGTAATTTTTATCGAGGTGTGCTCACTAGTCAGTTTTTTTTTACTATAAGCAAATGCGAAAATGGTGTACTACAGGAAATTTTCTTCAAATAAGAAAAAGCACTTTCTTCATGTGTCTGCTCTGCCTTTTAACCACTATTCAGTTCTTTACCATGTACGGACGTTATAACTATAGTCATATAGATAAGGACTCCATAGATTCAATGCTTTATAAGAAAGTGCATCCTACCGTGTTGGAAAGAAGGAAACCAAACTGTACGTATGAAAGTATTCTGCGGAGTACGTCTACGATACACGCTTGGGACGCCGGCAAGGATCCCAAGGAGTTTTCAGCCGCGGGCATAGAGGATGGCGGCTACGTCCCGCAGCAGTGCAACCCTCAGTTCAGCGTGGCTGTACTGGTCACATACAGAAACAGACAGAAACATCTGGATACATTTTTGCCCTACATGCATAACTTTTTGAGAAAACAAAACATTCATTATAAGTAAGTTACTGTTATTGTTTTGATGTAGAATATTTTTTCTTCATGAATAGAAATATTATAAATGGTTCATATGAGGCTTTCCCAAAGTGGGCGATAAAGCCCCCTTGTGGGTGCTGCAGGCCTAAAGGGGGATAGTAAGAGTCTATGAAAAAAACGGGTGTGTTGTGTGTTATAGTGGTATTTAAGTAGGTGAAGAAATGTAGGTGCTACAAAATAATTTATTCTTAAAGTGGGCAGTAGAGAAATTAAGTTTGGGGACCCCTGGTTTATGTGATTGGTAAAGTAGCTCATGAGTAGGTATTATGCTTATCAGCATTTTCGGGGATTAAATTTTATTAATACATATAATAATTTAGTAGCGTTCTGTGTGCTCTGCCTACCCCTTTGGGTCTAAAAGTGTAAGTTTAAGTATATATATTTTATGATTACAGGATATATGTCATAGAGCAACTGGATGAGAAGCCATGGAACAAAGGTTTGCTTTACAATATTGGAGCCCGTCATGCCATTGCCGACAAGTTCCCTTGCCTGATCCTGCATGACGTGGACCTGCTGCCTCTAGATGAGAGCAACCTCTATGCGTGCACCTTGCAGCCCCGGCATCTGAGTGCCAGTATTGATAAATTCCGCTATGTCTTAATATATGACTGGCTGTTCGGAGGAGTGTCTGCTGTAACTTCAGATCACTTTGAAGAGGTCAATGGGTTCTCAAACCGATATCAAGGCTGGGGTGCTGAGGATGACGATTTCTCTTTAAGACTGTCAGCTCATGACTTGAAAATTGTAAGGTAAACTCAATCTTATGAGTAATTAGAGGTCATACACAATATTTAGAACCCCCTTTCTATGTCTGTCAATACCAAAGGATTGAAAAATATTCGTAAAACACACAACTCCAAACAAATTGCTTCAACTAGTATCATATTCATCAGTACAATTTTTTCTTGGAATTATGAAGACCAAAAACTTCTTTAGAAGTAAAATTTGAAATGGTTGAAATCGAAATATGTCTTTCACAATTTAAATTGATTCCACTCTAGATTGTGTATGAAGTATCTGTAAACTTTTTGAATGGTAACAAGGGGAAAAACCGTGTACACATTAAAACTAGAATTTTTAGCAAAGACCCATTGCTCACAGGTTTCCTCACGAGATGTCTCGATATACAATGCTGGTACACCGGCCAGAAGCTAAGAATAGGCACCGGCTGCGTATACTGGCGGAAAACAAGCGCGGCGGGCGCTCCGCCGCCGCCACCGACGGGCTGCGCTCCGCCGTCGCCGCGGCGCGCCGCGTGCAGGTCAGACCTCACCGCCTGTTCACACTCATCGCAGTCCAATTATGATCCTACTTTACTTTCGCCACACTTTATGTATGTTACCGGTTATTCGGCCGATGGTTCCGCCGGATATTCGTTATTCGGTATTCGCCCAAACCAGTATTCGTTGCATCTCCAAGTTCATGTCCCTGGTTGGCATCGGGCATAGTGACGTCTCCTGACTCCTGAGTAACCCAGTAAGGCTAAGCGCGCACTACGATTTTTTGTCGCGCGACAATTATGTCGCAGAAATGCAACGTAAGGGTTTATGTGTCATCGCGCGCAATATGATGAAAAAATCAGTATGGACAGCGCTATTTTAAAATCGTGTCGCACAACAAAAAAGGCGTAGTGCGCGCTTAGCCTAAAATTGTTATTAGTAGAATATAGTCCTCCGAAGTAATACAGTCCGAATCTGTCGCATAGGTAGTAAGTAAATCATAAATCTAACATTTCACATAGAACTAAATAAGCTATAATAGAAGCGACAATCGCAATTAAATCTGTGAAACAGATTTGGAGTACTGGCACATTGCATGCATTTCTACATTCCATGTTTTGAAACATATTGATAAGTATTACCTGTCTTCCAAATAACACGTATTTGTTACGCGCCTATTAGCTGGTGTCAAGACTTACGTAATTATTTATATAGTATATTGATAATGTGATAATGATATTTTTTATCATCTAGGTCACAAATTGCTGACGCCTTATTGTTGTAAAATTATTAGACCAGGCATATCAACGGTTGTTTATGAGATGAAGATGTTTAGATTAAGATATAAATATACTCTGCTGCAGTTTTTGTATGTGTAAAAAAAATATTGCTATGCTTTTTACAATGACAAAAAACATAGGAAAGGCAGATAATTTTATTCCTGAGTGTTTTTGCTTAAAATGTACATAGGTACTATATGTATGTGTCGCAGGCAGATTGTATAATCCGCCGTTTTACATTACGCCTAGCCGTTTTGCAAAACAGCGCCGTTTTTTAATGCGGCGGCTCAACGTTCAGACGGATTGATATTACGAAACGTTCTTCAAAAAGGCAGCCCACGTTTAGCCGCATTGTACTAGTACTAATAATGTAGGGTGAAGAAATGTTGAAAATGAAAATATTAAAACCAAGGTGTTTTAGTTAGTAGTTGACTTATTTAAAAAAAAATCCGAGCTTTTATTAAATAATTACTAACCGCTCCGCTCCGAGGGGGTTTTCCTCGCTCGGCCAAAGCGGCGGCTAATTTCTCGCCGTATTAGATACATTATGCCTAGCCGTAATGAATAACGTTTAGCGCCGAGTTTATTCCGGCGGTTTTTCATTCAGCTGCATTCAATCCGGCTAAACGTTGAACCGCCGCATTACAAAACGGCGCTGTTTTGCAAAACGGCTGGGCGTAATATAAAACGGCGGATTGTATAATCCGCCTTCGACATATGTATAGCGACGCTGTAAAGCAAACTAGTCTAAGCACATATTCAAATAACTAAACAATTGAATGCATATTTTTAGTATTTGAAATCAAGCTACAACTTCATCTTATTTTTGTAAGGTGTAAATGTTTCCTTTTTTATTTTTTATGATCACTTTGCGTTACAAGTTTAAAACTTGTAAGTTGTGTGAATGTGATATAATGTGTAAAATCAATTTAAATACACTGATTGAAGAGTATCAATTTAAAGAGGGCGCCACTTTCTTCGCAAACGTTTTTTTTGTGTAAACGCTCGATTCTGGCTACATTTCATATGGTAAATTTTAGGTCCTGCTGGCCGGTTTTTACTTTGTCTAATATTTTACTTCTTATTGTTAGTACATAGTAATATTATGTTTCACAATTTATTTGGACATAGTTTTTTTATGTATAAATTATATACCTTTCTTTAAGTTTGATTATGCATTTATCTTTATATAACTCTATTGCCTTTATATGTGTTAAACCAGAATCGAATAATTACATTAATTATTGAATTTTAATGTTACATTTAATTCTCACTGAAATGATGTATCGTGAAGCGACCTATAATATTTTTTATTCGATAAGTGATAAAAATAGGTGACATTCACGCTTCACGTATTTAATAGTCTCTTTCTATCAATAGAAATCAGTTACTTTTTTAATGGTCTTGTAATTTCAATCAGTTTTCACTTCATTATTTCGCAATTTATATCACATAAAAATGTAGTATTTTGGAAATATTTTTTTTATGATGCAGGTAGATAAGTCACTGAAGTAATTCTAAAGACATCTGCATAATTCTGTTAAATGAAGTTTTATGTAGTTATTATGTAGGTAAAAGTAAAAATAATAACATGTGCAATAACATTATGCTCAAATTTGTTGTGTTATCTTGCCAATTACTTTTAAAATATATGGTTATATCTAAATTATGTACAGTATAGAAAAATATACATATCATTTTTAATTGATGTCATAGTTAATAAGTACACGATATTAATATGATTTAATAAGAGATCAACAAAATAAATACTATTTTGTCGAAAATGTTAAAATACCTATCTACTCCAACTAAAACACTGTCGCTTAATAAGTAAGTAAGTATATCATTCATAATGTTTGCGTATATTGCTATAATTCAGTTATCCGGTTTAAATGTTAAACAAACGTTTGTTGTCACTTTCATCTTAGTTGGTTAGAGCGCGACATTTTTTTCCTTAGGGATAAAACTTGGTGCAATCTGAGGATGCAATCATAGTTTGTCAGTAGCCATTCCACAGGCAGATAGGTATACACATTATGTATTATATATGTATTAGTATTATACATATTATGTATATATTATACATAATGTATAGGTACTGTCCGCGGCATCTAACTTGGCAAGGTTTGTAAGTAATCAAGTTGCTTACATTCGCGCACCGCCTTTCCGTGGTTAAGCAATGCGTGAACTTACCCCCACTACTCCGGAAACTTGCCAAATTAAATGCCGTATTGTACATGGCTTCATTGCAGTAGGGAAATAATTTTAAAGTCTCAACCATGAGCATAATAAAATAATAAATAATAATAATGTGTTTCAGAGGTCTTTAAGAAAAGGTACATTATATTCTGGTTTAGCCGACACTGTTTACAAGTATATTATTATCTACTAAGATCAATTAAAAGGTTTTATGTCGTCATCACGTCGTACCTATTAAAAAAAGGTTTTTTAATTTAGATATAAGTATTATATGTATGTACAGTCGAGTTCATAAATATATGAGAAGACAAATGCCAAATATGTAAACATTTGCACCTTATTGTCAATGTCATAAAGGTGTACAGATATTTTTTTGCTCATATATTAATGAACTCGACTGTACACAAAACATTCCAGTTTTGCAAATACAAAAGGTCTACATCACGCCTGTATTCCCAAATACCATACGATCATACGAAATGTTACATAGTCAAAACCATGACTATTGCACGTTTCGCAGCCACTTTTAGCATATTTTAAGGTTCTAAGACTAAGTTAATATTACAATAGTGACAGAATGCTAGTCTGTCGCCTAAAGCTAAAGCATGCCTAAACCTATTTTATTCTTAGTCGCCTATTACGACATCCACAGAAGAAATAAAGAGGTGTTATTCAAAACCCGACACCATTTGGCTCACACTAAAAAATTAAATATTATATATTTATATATTGATGTTCGTTGTTATACGGCGAATGCTCGCTGTTCTGTTAAAAGTAAATGCACTCAGAACCTTTAAAATCATAGGTAGGCTAGGTAACAATGTAATTATGATGATAAAAACTATTTACCAATAAGCAATAAATTATTTTCTTATGATATTAAAAATATAAGTTGACCAAGCAGCTCCAGTTACAAGCAATATGTAAGTAGGTACATACTAATCTGGCTAGTCATAGGTCTTGTATGTGAACGCATTAACGCATTCTATGCCAGCTACGTATATTTGCGTTTTCCTTTTCGCCCAGTGCCGTAAAAATTCGTCAGCAGAGAATAAAATAAGTACCTAAAGTCATATCATTATTGTGATAACTAAATTTATTCATAGACTAGGTATACATTCCAACCTATCACATATTATGGAAAATATTTAGGCAATACACGTAGGTAGATTCGATTTTTGAAGCTTAAAGTTTAAATTTGTATTTTACATGCTTTTATTAGCTTAACCTATCTATTATAATATAAATATTGGATTGTTTGGCGGCAATAAAATCTAGCAAATTATTTGATCCACTTTCCTGTTACCAAAGTTGAAATTATGTATCATATTTTGGTTGTGTAAGTCGGGTGACACAGGGAAATCAGCATTCTCATTTTCTCTAAAGTGTCTCGAAATGATGTATTTGTTGTAAGTTTGTTAAATATAAACGCATGCGAACAGTTATTACGACTTTTATTTATTGGACATAAACATAAGTATGTATTGGTAAATTAATAATGCTTTTAAGTTCTTGTTATATGATGTAGAAGTATTTGTGAGGGCTTGTCGGCGCTAGTTGCGCACTGATACTTCGGAAGCCCCGTGAATGCTGAAGATACCTAGAAAATGTAAAAAATATAAAGGATTATTTACATCAAATCGATACGGAAACATTTTCGGGGTATTGAAACGATACTGACAAGGAAGGGTACCCAACTGTCCACCTCCGATTTGATTTATTTTGATCTATGTTATAGAGTAGTCTAAAATAACAAATAACAGACAATTTTTTTTTTAGTTGCCCAAACTCAACCTGTTAGGAGAAAATGGCCTTCAAAGTGCTGAAAATTGACAAAACCTACTAATTTCCGTAGTGAGATTTGTTCAAAAAAAAGCGATAATTAATTACTGGTTTCGTTATTATTCCAAAGAACATGAATAAAAAATGGAGTCATATCACCACAAATTCGTTTTTGATATAAAAAAAAAACGGTTAGGGCTCATAATGTCCCACTCGCAAAATGTCCCTCCACCAAAATTACGTCCCTTTCTCAAATGGCCCCTTATGCAAAATACCCCAATCTCATTACGTCCCCTTCTCTAAATGTCCCTTCTTCAAAACGTCCCATTGTTTTCGCAAAATGGCCCTTCTGAAAAAGCCCCTTTCGCAAAATGTCCCGTTCGCAAAACATCCCGTTCGCAAAACATCCCTTTCGCAAAATGACCCACCTGCAAAATTCTTGTTTAAATAAAGAAACAAGTCTCTGTGAAAAATTACATGTTTGGTAGGGTGACGGCACCAGTTATGGACGGTTTAAGTTGACAAGCACCAGTGATGGACACTTCATTCATAATTTAAAGACCATAGAGTTCTGAATTGATTGTTGTAAAACAAATGACTTTTCCTTAGTGGGTAGTACTTAAATAAGAGTCATTGTCCATTACTGGTTCTATGTCCATTACCGGTGCGGTCACCCTATAAGCTATTATGTCCGACTGTACCTCATTGAGACGAATCAAATGAGCCCAAACTCGATAGGTTCGAACGAGACATTTCGCGGAAGGGACATTTTGCGAACAGGACATTTTGAGAAAAGGGCATTTTGCAGAGAGGTCGTTTTGAGAATGGGACATTTATAAAAGGGACCTTTTGCGAAAGGGACAAAGGGGCATTTTGCGAGTGGGACATTATGAGCCCTAACCAAAAAAACATGTTAAAATTTCACAAATTTCGTCACTGCACTCACTTTCGTACGGTTATTTTTTAACTTGAAAACCTCTTGATTCATGATCTCACGGCTAATGGTCATGAAAGGTGTCTGGAGCGAGACCCGCGAGCGTGCGCACGCGGCGGGTGTCCGCTTTCGCGTAGACCCTAGGACTAGGAGCCCAAGTAGCACAGATAGCTCACTTTTGACTCACATTTAGT
>BHDV01001447.1:0-13409 GCA_005406045.1 Adoxophyes honmai
TACTGGCAGACGTAAATACTGGTGTAGCTTTGAAAAATGTACTGAAAACATTACCTGTTCCAATAAAATTTGAAGGTTGCCCTCGATTTCCCTCGTATTCCATCATCAGATCAAGATATGCTGGCAATGGGACCACCTGGAAACTATACCCTTTCAAACAAAAAAAAAAATTTTCAAATCGGTCCAGGCGTCTTCGAGTAATCAGCGAACACACATAAAAAAAAATAATAATGATAAAAAAAAAATATCCCGACGAATTGAGAACAGGAGGTTTTTTTTGAAGTCGGTTAAAAAGCGGCTTTCGCCTAGCCAAATCGATATCAGTATGCCAGAAAAAACAAAAGCCGCAATCGGCAATTTAGAATTTAGAATTTATTCTTTTTGTCAGCGGCCAGTTATGCAGCATGGTGGTTAGCCATGTTACACACAGAAATGGATAGGTGCTATTCTAAACAAACGTGACGTATTCACAATTTTTTTCTCTAAGTTTAACAAGACCGAGTACAAGAAGCTGACGGCCAACCTTCAGGACTGAAGAGGCACTTGAAGAAGAAGAAGAAGAAGTTTAACATGTTCTGTGACGTCTCGTCTTGTCCCCAGGCCCTCAGGAGGCGTGTCTGGGCGTGGTCGGCCCCCCGGCGGCGGTGCCGTCCCCCTACGCGGCGCAGATGTACGCCGGCACGCCCACGCACATGGGCCCCGGCCCTATGGCCGCCAAGCCGGGTAAGATAAAAATAAATATCACTGGACAATTTTTACACCAATCACCTAGTCCCAAAGTAGGCAATTTAATGCCTGTGTTATGGGTACTAGACAACGGATAAACTTACTTATATATAGATAAACATCCAAGACTTGAAAGCAAACATTCGTATTCATCATACAAACATCTGCCCCGACCGGGGATCGAACCCGGGACCTTAAGCTTTACAGTCAGGTTCTCTAACCGCTGGGCTATCCGGCCGTCAGTTACAGTTTTACCTAGGGCACAAATACCGCCACCGGCATATTTTCTATTAGTAGTGGATCCCGCTATACAACAACCTTCACCGAGCTGGTTAATGGATCAAACACATTTTTTATGTAATTTAATATAAAAAACAATATATTGCATATGGATTGGCTAGCAAATTTCAGTCCCAGGATATTTTTTTTATATTTCACCGGTTTGGTTAATAGATAAATTTTATGCCAATCGGAAGTATGCAGCCCGTAGTTTATGCAAAAGTTAGGTTGCGTATTTATTCCTGTACCAGACTGGTGCAAATTACTAGTATCGATTTACCTGTTCATACCTGGCAACCCAAGGGTTTGTGACAGGAAAAAAATAGGGAACCTCACTTTTTCATACACTATCGATCTTAGGCTAACCGCCACCGGCATATTTCCTGTAGTTTTCTTACATTTTATATCAGAAGTTCCCAACCTTTTTTTCGTCGAGCCTCCCCGGATCACAAATAATATTTTCATGCACCCCCTCACAATTGTTTTTCAGCGTGTAGGTACATTGTAGATTCTACAATAAAACTACTATTTCAACATTTAATTTTGTGCACTTTGTGTAAGTACAGTAAAGGACTTTAATTCATGAGCCACCATGGAACCAATTCACAATAAATGTCATAGTGATATCCCATAAACTATCAAAGGAAATCGTAATGTTTTTTTCTTTGAAAAGGTTCTAAGGTGGCTTATGAATTAAAGTCCTTGACCGTACATTGAAATATTTTTTCTATTGGAAACACAAACGTCTCGCGCCCCCCTTGATATTCCTCTATGCCCCCACAAGGGGGGCGCGCCCCCCTGGTTGGGAACTCCTGTTCTATATGGACTCGCCGCCGGTTGACGCCGGTAGCCGCCCCACGCTACAATCGTCGCAGCTCGCTTCTCGCGGCCCGCAAATCTGATGTCTTGATTGCATTAAAATACGAAAATAATTATAATTAGTGTCCGACCGAAGGTACAATTTTGGCCGAAGCCGAAGCCGAAGCCGATTAATCGGCTTTCATCAAAACCTTCGGCCGAAGCCGAAGCCGAAGCTGAAGGTGTGTTGACCCCATGTTAACCCTAAGAAATACGAGAATTTGCTAATAGTAAAAAAAACGGCAGTAAATTATGCGCAGTTTTCGTTTCTAAATCAAGTGTGACTATGTTGTTATGTTATGTGTTGTCAGTAATTTATATAATTAACTGCAAGTAATGCGATCGGGCCGGCGAACTCGCTCTGGCATCGTTTTTTTAAATTTCAAATCACGATTTGCAAACCTTCGGCTTCGGCCAAAGCTTCGGCCAAATTTTGGCCGAAGCCGAACGTTTGGCCGAAGGTGGTTTTTTTGGCCGAAGGTGGCCGAAGCCGAAGCCGAAGCCGAAGCTTCGGTCGGACACTAATTATAATTTACTCATTAATGTATTAAACATGATAAAAAGGATTCAATGTGTCGCAATATACGAGCCGCTTGCCATCGCACGTCATCAGCTGCCAAAAGCTGTTCTACATCGCGCTTATGAAGCTGTTTTGTAAACGAGACATCACGCTTTGGTTGAACTTATTATGTTGATGTTATTAATAACTGCATTCTGCTGTAGTTGGGTCTGCAATGTTTGCCTTGAACATCTAGTGTATACAGGTGGCGTTTCTCCATGTTGTACATTAATTATGTACCTCCTGTATAAGCGAACAATATTATAATATTAAACAAAGGAGCTTTAACAAAATCTAGCACTCAATTACTTTTGAATATGTAGACAAAACGTCAAACAATTTCGCTGCAATTGTCACACATACACAAATCACACTTAAAAGTTGCGACATAGAGGATAGAACCTATAGAGAAACAATGTTCGCAACCCCGGTCCGCAAATAGTTTATTGATTTCAACATACTAAACGTCAACGTCACTGTCACAGAAACTGTACAGAGCCAATAACCGTAGAGAAAAAGGCACTAGCGTTACGCGCGATCTTGGACCGATCACTTCAATTGTTTTGCGGAATAATTTCCGAACAACCAAGATGACATTAGTACTCTATAGGTTCTATCCTCAATGAGTTGCGACCACACCAATGCACCGAAAACGGTAACAGAACGGAATCGCGGTGACACATCGTGACATTGACAGTAACATTCCGTGCCGTGACAGTTTTTTAAGCACCGGTGTGGAGTGCTTGCGTCAAAAACGGGATTCGACGCGTCACTGCGATTCCATACCGTCACCGTTTTTAAGATTTCGTACCCAAAGGGTGAAACTGTCTGTCTGTCCGTCTGTCACCAGGCTGTATCTCAAGAACCGTGAGAGCTAGGCAATAAGATATCTGTACCTGAACGGATATCTGTCAATATCGCTCCCTGTACAATTCAATGAGTATGTTTTACCGTCAAGTATCTGTCGGCACCGACTTGGAAAAATGGCATTTATACGCAGATAAAATATTATCGTATCTCCTTAGTCTGCGAAACGCTTAAATCGCTCCGAAATATTTGAATTTCATTCTCATTTCACATTTCTTCCCACTCATTAGTCTAATTTTCGAATCTTGCTCGATTATGTGCATACATTATTAATTGCTCACTCACACTTCATCGCATCGTTTACCATAATTCGCTGCAAACTTAATACGCGGTGGTGGAAAGAGGAACTAACGTTGTGTCATACGAAAATGTCACCTTTCTTAACACAGTGGCGCCACCGTCGACTGCTACTGTAATTTTGGCAGGCGTTCTATTAGAAAATGATTTGATAGACTATGATGAAATTAAATTACTCTGTAATTGGTCGTGTTGGTAGAGAGGCGTTATATTAGGTTGTATCTTATCTGCTGTTGGGGTTTATATGTGAATTTGAATAAGGGTAGGTGAATAGTTTTATGAGGTTGAGATGGTTATTATGAATATCTTTGAGGATATAGGTGATATATTAACAAAGTGGTTGAAGTACTTTCAAATTAGTAAATTAAAATAGATCTACTCTCATCTGTATATCGAGATTAGATCGCAATGTTTCGGACTGATTCATGACCCATAATCTGGAGAGGTTGCTCCTGATGATGGGTCACGATTTGGCCCGAAACATGTCGAGCTAATTCGATATAAAGCCGTGAGAATATCCGTTTTATTTCTCGGTGAGTCTCGTGGTAGTTTTATGTTTGAAATAGTTTCAGGGTTTTTTTTTTTGTTATTTTTTATTGACTTTTATTCGTTTGGAATTACACCTCGTCAATGGAAAACCAAACAACGCATTAACTGCCACATACGCGTATATGCGTCGAGCATTAAACGCTAAGTATTGCTGATTGACGTTTCGTTCTTTAAACTTTGCCTGTGCGAATGTCATGCCGCCATATTGGAATGCTAACTGCGACTGTTTAGAGTGCTCATAGAGGACAGACCAACTAGAGAAACAATGATGGCCGCCCAGCTCCGCAAACCGTCAGTTTATTTCAACTTACATACTGTCACAGAAACTGTAAAGAGCCAATAATCATAGAGGAAAAAGCCACTGCGTTACGCGCAATCTCGGGCCGGCCAATAAGAGCACAGCGAACGCCGCCATGCTTTGGCGGAATCGTCTTCGAACAAATTCAATGACATTAGTACTCTATAGGTTCTCTCCTCTATGTGCGAACCTATGGCGACCTAAATAACGACTACTGAGCGCCTGTCAATTGTGAAAAAGTTGTGTAGTAAGGTAATTGTACCAATGCTCGACACTGATCCAATACACGGCAGCACGGCACTTGCAACCTTACGTCATAGTAAGACAGGTGACAGATGGGTGTCGTCTCGTTGAGGCGTCGAGCATTGGTACTATTACCTTATGTATGAAGTTCCCGTGTGGTTTCGGGTTAGAATAACACCCATCCATTTCTTCCCGGGATGTCGTAAGAGGCGACTATGGGAAAAGGTTGAGGTATGCTTTAGGCGACAGGCTAGCAACCTGTCACTATTTTACATCTTCCATCAGTTTTTGACAGTGTGTGTGTGTCAGTGTGTGTCAGTTTTTGACAGTGACAGTTTTTGAACCTAAAATGCATTTCGTGTGCTCTGCCTACCCCATTTGAGAATACAGGCGTGATTGTATGTTTGTATGTATTTACTTTCACGAGTCCTGTTCTGTAATTAAACCTTACAAGTTAAATCCACTTTTCGGTTTCCGACTGAGCTGAGTACACTTGTTTAAATTGGATGATGATGCAATAATCTAGTAGCAGACTTGTGGCCGGGACCGTCTCCGATGGAGGGAACTCTTCAACGGTTGGTCGGATTGACTTGAAATCTGGTGCACATGATCTGGGATGGATGACAATGAAGTACAGTCGGCAAAAAAAGCTTTTAACGTAACTGAATTTTTTAGGTGAAGTTATTTTGTATGTACAGTGTTTTTTCTGGCGTTTGCGAGACTTGCTCAGTATAGACAAGAATGCGTAAATGCAGTGTTTATGTGAATACGAAGCGAAGCGAATGATTTTAAATTGCTTATTGATAAACTGTAGCCCAGCGGTTTGACATGTGGCCTCTCATGCAGATGGTCGTGGGTTCGAACCCCAAGCTAGCACCTACGCGTTTTTAGACTAGGTACGTTATTAATCCTGGATTTCCTTTGTCGAGCGATGCGATGTCACTATTTCACTGTTAATGGTTCTACCGTGATAGAGTTGCTTAGAAAAAGGTTGTAATTTAGGTCCCGTTTTATACTCAGGAGATGAGCCATAAAGAAATGCTTACAACTAAAAAAATAAACCTAACTTGCAGCGGACTATGTCCTAGAAAATCACAATTTTACTCGGTGGCTCAGGAGACGTCACCATGGCAACCAGGGACATAAAATAGTTGATTGACCCATAAACTTAATAGGTACCATCGCGAACAGGGATTGTTGAGCCACTTACCTATGTTTGTAACTTGGTCGTGTAATACTAATCCAATAGACAACATCTGTCAGTCACATCGATCATTCATTACACGTCTAAATTGCGAACAGTGGCAAGTGCCTCAACAATCCCGGTTCGTCACTGTACATAACCTAATTGGTGACCACCTTAGTTGACCCCTTTCTTGATGGAGTGTGTTCTCGTCCCCAGGTCTCGCAGCCACGTTCTACATGCCTGAGACGATCCGCTCGGAAGTGTACCAGCGGAACGAAGAAGTGTTCCTTCAGACAGACCTGAGACAGTTCCCTGGTGAGTTTCTAAGGTCTAAATTGTACTCAAGTAGGCCGTAGGCTCTGCATGTCTTTTGTATGAGTCTACCAGCGCTTTGGAGAGACCATGGTTGCAAAAATGTGGCGTAAGACTGGTAGACTATAACGAGACGTATAAAAGTGGCTCTTGTGACTAGGCTTAGGACTTTTGGATGCTCACCATGGTTCTAGAATAAATGGAGTGGCCATTTATGTTAAAATTTTCAGTAAGATTTTTTTCCAAGTCTAAAAATAGTCTAGGAAAATATGTATTAGCTTAAACATAATAATTTACTACATTTAATTAAAACTAAAATATCTTCTCGCAGCTAATAGTCATTTTTTAAACGCCACTATTGAAACTCCGATGAGGTACTGTAACTTGTGTAGAGTTATGATAAAATTAATTAGATACTGATATATCGGCATAAATCATGACACTTATTTTTACACTTTGATTTGACGTTGTCATAAATATTTAAGATAATGGCGACTCCATGCATTCTAGAACCACGGCAAGCATCCAAAAGTCCTAAGCCTACTTATGACCTACTTGCTTCAATAAAGTTTTGGTTTTGTTTGTCAAGTTTCTCGCGGCGCATTCTTCGCAATGATGGCCTTTCCGAAGCGCTGGTAGACTCGAAAATGACGACAGTGCTCTTAGGAGCCTATTTGCATAAATAAAGTTTTGAATACTATGCTAAAAGTAGCCACGCTGCGTGAAATAGTCATCGTTTTGTCAATGTATTGTAGGCGTTATGTATGTATGTTATCAACATTAAATCCACAGACTTGCCAGAAAACGTGGAGATGTATTGCGAGCTCACGCCAATAGAGTGCACTCCCCACGCCATGGCCACTTCCTACCGGGCCACGCACCGGGCCACAGGGGCCCACGTGGCCTTGCGACGTCTACACGCGCCCGCGCCCGCGCCCCCGAAGAGACTCGACCTGTGGAAGAACATAGACCATCCCAACGTGGTCAAACTACATGATGCCTTCGCTACCAAGGCCTTTGGAGACCACTGTGAGTGCTGACAATTATATCTAGGTCTGTCTTGTCACCTGTCAGTCTCTTAGAAAGTGACAGGCAACGCAATCCCGACGCGAGACCGCATTATTGGTAATGACATCGCTTTCTAACGTCTTAAATTAGGCAGTAACCAGGTTTGAGATCACGCGTGATTTGATGTCCCAATCCTAGGCCTTTGGGGACCATTGAGAGTGTGACAGAGATAGATAGCAGCGGGTTAACGCTCGGATTTCGCGGTGCTCCGCGACCGTCCTATAGTTAGACAGTGACAGGTAGCCTCGACCTCTGAAAGAACATAGACCATCCCAACGTGGTCAAATTACACGATGCCTTCGCTACCATGGCCTTTGGAGACCATTGTGAGTGTTTACAACCTTAGCATAGTAGATGGCATCTTTTTTGACGTCTCTAGGTGTACTTAGCAACAGCTTTACTTCGCTTTTTGTCGTCGCTAAAGGCCGGTAGCGGAGCACAGCGAAATCTGATCGTTGCTATCCATCTCTGTCGCACAGACATCATGTTTCATAGATAGACAGAGATAGATAGCAGCGAGTCAGCGCCCGAATTTCGCTGTGCTCTGCGACGTGTCTTTAGTCTAGTGACAGACTCGACCTCTGCAAGAACATTGACCAACATGTCATCCATTCACCAAGACATGTGTAGACCACTGTGAGTGCTCGCAGCTTGGCATAGCATCGCCTTCTAATCTGTCTGGGTAGACAGTCACAGATAAATGAAATCCCGACGTGAGATCGTAAGTTCGAGGTCACATTTATGACAAGGTCAGATTTAAGAGTTTTCGGGTTCTCGTCTAGTTTTTAAGTGTAAAATTCCCGTGACTGATACGGCCATCACTCTTTATAAAATTTCCTCCAATTTTAGAGATCTAGCCATAAATACTATAATAGACATAAGAATCATTCAAACTTACTTGACCAGTTTTCTTAGACCTTTATCGACAACCATTCCACTGCCCCTCACAGCTCTTTCCCCTTCCAGCGCTGGTGCTAGTGTACGACTACCACCCGGCTTGCGTGACGGTGATGAGCAAATACCTGTCCGGCGGCGGCGGCCCCACCGGCGGGGACGGGAACTCGTTCCACGACCCGTTCAGCTCGGACCCGGACGCGCCGCGTCCTTACACGCACCAGGTATGGACCTCTTCGGCATTCATGACGTCCTGGTACTTTATCCTTCTATAGTAAGGCCCTGCGCAGACGACAGACTATCCGCGACGGACTTTTTAGTCTGAAAATAGAACCTATGAAATTAAAGTCCGGCGCACAATGCATACAATCCACGCAGACTTTTTGTGCACCGCGGACTCGATCGCACAAAAAGTCTGTCATCTGCGCCGGGCCCAAGTGGGGCACCAGGTATGGACCTCTTTGTCAGTCATAGCGTCCTGGTACCGAGAAGGTACACGCACCAGGTGGGTGTCACTTTATCTTCTGTCAGTTATAAAGTCCTAGTACATAGAAGGCAAGACTTTAGTGTAGGTGGGATGCTAGTTTGGTGAGATGGTATCCTAATAAGACCAGACTATTTGTGTAGATAGGATCCTATTATGCAAGTAAGCGCTGGTGCTAGTGTACGACTACCACCCGGCGTGTGTGACGGTGATGAGCAAATACTTGTCCGGCGGCGGCGGCCCCACCGGCGGGGACGGGAACTCGTTCCACGACCCGTTCAGCTCGGACCCGGACGCGCCGCGCCCTTACACGCATCAGGTATTAACCTCTTTGTCACTCATAGCGTCCTGGTACCGAGAAGGTAATTTCATGCATCAGGTATGGACCTCTGTGGCATTTATGAAGTTCTAGTACTTACCGTATCCTAGTATAGTAAGTGGACCACCAGGATGAACCTCTGTCAGTCATAGCGTCCTGGTACTCCTAGTACAGAGAAGATGAGATTCTAGTGTGTGAGTGGGACCCTGGTGAGGTTAAACTCTAGTGTAGATGGGATCCTGGTGAAGTGAGAATCTAGTGTAGGTGGGATCCTGGTGAGGCTAGACTAGGTTAGGTTATGTTATGTAAGATTAGGTTAGACTACATTAGATTACATTTTGCGAAAATGTGGGCCTAAAGTAGGAAATCTATTAACTTATGGATTTTGCTTCCGGTGACATATACCCATTTATGCAACTGTCCTGCAGAAAAACGCGATGCTCCGAGCCGTGGCCTGCGGTGCTTTGCTGCCCGAGGCTGTGCTCTGGAGTCTGCTGGTGCAGCTGACTGCCGCCCTGCGAGCCATCCACACCGCCGGCCTGGCATGCAGGTCTCATCATCATCATTTCAGCCATGAGACGTCCACTGCTGAACATAGGCCTCTCCTTTAGACTTCCATGAGTACCGAAAATATGAAAATCCGTCAAAGAATACACTGTTAAATAATCTACGATAACTTAACTTCTGTCAACCAGCTTACTAGATTTTACAATATTTTTCGCTTTAATAATTTCACTCTCAACAAAAATCAACATCAAAGGGATTGAACATAAGTTTTATCGACTGTTCCACTTATCGATGTTGTTATCGAATCGACTCTATCTCCTTTTAACATTATTCAGTTACGTTTTACCTGTTTGATTTGCATCTTCATTTTAAAATAAATCGCGTCAACGTCACTTATTATTATCACGTTTATGTTGCTTGAGTTTTCTAAGTAATTCCCGTGTTATTAATATGGTCAATCCTAAAAGAAAATCCATAAGTGGCGTTGCCGCGATTTATTTTAATGTGCACATGCACAAAAGATCAAAGAAGTCAAATGTTACTGAATAATGTTAAAAGGATAGAGTCGATTCGATAACATCGACAACTGAAACAGTCGATAAAACTTATGGTCAATCCTTTTGATGTTTGATTTTGACAAGTTACGCTCCTGGATGATGTTACCTCTTGCGTTATATGCTCTCCTGGTATCTCAGGTCCCTGGACCCGACTAAAGTGGTGATGAACGGTTGCCGCGTCCGCGTCGCGTGGTGCGGCGTCGCCGACGCGCTTCACAGCAACACTAACGACGTCGGACAGGTGACGACATGTCGCGACGACATTTTTATTTTTACTTTCGAAGGTTGCTGTCAGGCCACGATTGCAAATTCATGTGTCAATACAGATTCCAATTTCGCTGAAGACTAATTCCCAATTCAACAAATACCTATTCAGCTCTTTCAACAAAGTCCGAATTCAACAGAGTCCTAATTCAACATAGTCCTATTTCAATAGAGTCTTGATTCAACAAAGTCCTAATTCAAAAGAGTCCTAATTCAACGGAGTCCTTTACTTAAGAGAATCCTAATTCAACGTTTAACTAATTCAACTGAGTCCAAATTCAACACTTTCCAACAGCCCATGGCCTAAACCTATATCCCTAATCGCCTCTTCACTCCACAGAAGAAATACAGCCGTCTTAATCTATCTACACAGAAAATCTACACATTTATGCACTGACCTGTATATTCACAGGCACAGCAAGAGGACCTAACGGCTCTGGGCAGGCTGGCCCTCGCTCTCGCCTGCCGCACCGTCCACTGCGATAACCTGCCTGCCTCTATGGACCTCGTGGCGCGCACGTATTCGGCGGACCTCAAGAACCTCATACTGTAAGACCTCATAGCCTCAAACTATTGTCCGGCTTCGGCCCAATCTTTTGCTGAAGCTTTTGGGTTATTAAAATTGAAATTTGATGAACGATGCTAGAGCGAGACACAGAATTTCTGAGATTAAAATTACTATCGTATTTCCCAAGGTTCATCCTTTCATTCATTCATTCATCACCTTTTGCTTCGGCCAGAATTGCACCTTCGGTCAGAAACTACTTCGAAATAAGTTTTCCCAAAGAAATGATTCGCTGGTGTTTGGCACCTCAATGTTTGGTCAATGATTCGTTTAGCAACTGGTACTTGCAAATTGCATTAATCAAATGGTTTAGTTGGCATAACATGTTTTTCTCAAAACGTTTAATGTCTAATGTTTGTTTACCGTAATAACACATTTGCTGAAAGACTAAAAGCCTAAATGTCATTTTGCGTACTGACGTTCTGCTGAACGAAAATTTAGCCAAATAAAAATTGGGGTATCGGTTTTATGCGAAAGATTGCAATGGTACTTAAAACATTTGGGGAAATATGTCTGGGTAATGAAATTTGTCAAAAATGTTTTTGGCAAAACGGCAGGAGAAATCTATCCTTTTCACTGTAGTCACTTCTAGCATTTTTTCCTGGTTTTAAGTTGGTATAGGGCTACAGTCCTGTGCGACGTATGAGAGTATTATTGCTATGATGGTAAATCAATTCGACACAGGTATTTGCTGTCGACATCGCCGGCGCGCCGCTCCGTCACCGATCTCATGCCAATGATCGGGGCCCGCTTCTACACGCAGGTAAACTAGTACAGTTCCCGGCGTCTTACTTGGCAACATTTTAGTACAGGAGGTAAGTTCGCCCTTCAGTGTTACGTGGAAAAAGCGGTTGATGCCAGCCGGTTTAGCACGACAGGGCGCGAGTAGAGATAGACTATACTAATATACTTGTCACTATCTAACTAGAGACGTTAGAAAGTGACGGGTAGACGTCAGTCATAGTCATAGTCATAGTCAGAAACGACTCGCGCGTGTTGCTGCGTTTAGACTACAGGGATTTTATCAAACAGGTATTTTACATCCTAGTACAATCTTGGCGTCTAAATCGGCAAGATATTAAGTAGTGAAGGTATGATCGCGCATCGCTGTTACGTGTTAAAAGTGCTAGATTCCCGGGACTGGAAAAAATTGCACTGGGCGGCTGGAGGGGTCAAAGTATTAAAACCGTATAAAAGTTACAATAACTTGGTTAAACACCTTTCAATGACCGTCCAAAACATTACAAAAAAGTTTTCTTTCATATTTATACATACGCGGGACTTAGTCACGATTTTACCGTGGTCACGAGTTGACTCGTCGCAGTAACGCGGCCGAAACGTCGAGAAGATAAATAAATAAATAAAATCGTGATTAAGTCCCGCATACATACATACATAATCGTCACGCTTTATTCCCTGCGGGGTAGGCAGAGACAACAGAGCGCCAAAGTCCCGCGTATGTATAAATATGAGTAAGTTTTCTTACAGTTGCCTCATTCACATCCAATTCTTCATACATGATGTGTACAATGAAACTCCCAGGTGGAGGCACTCGAGCGGCGGGCGGACGCGTTCGAGGACCAGCTCGCGCGCGAGATCGACAACGGCCGGCTGCTGCGCATACTGATCAAGCTGGGCGTGGTCAATGAAAGGCCCGAGTGAGTACACCGGTCAAAAACCTGTCAATAACCTGTTAAAACCTGTCAATAACCTGTTAAAACCTGTCAAAATCCTGTTAAAACCTGTCAATAACCTGTTAAAACCTGTCAAAAACTTATTAAAACCTGTCAAATGCCTGTTAAATCCTGTCAATAACCTGAAACCTCGCTGTCATACTGTGGAATCAGTTACCGGTCGACATTCGATATGCGCGAACTGTGGCATCTTTGAGGAAATGTTTGCATACATACATACATACAATCACGTCTGTTTCCAAACGGGGTAGGCAGAGCACACGAAACGTGTTAGATAATACCATGATACTATTTCACGCTTCACATCCTATCAAATTTTAGGTTTGAAAAGAGAGCGTCCAGTGTAATCAAACGATCATGGATTCGATAACGATTTCGTTTGCGAATTAACGCGAAATTGTATGGAAGGACAGAAACTGAAACAGCGCCGCTAAGCGAAACGTTTGCACAACTGCTGCGGTCGAATTCCGCGTTATTTAGCAAACGAAATCGTTATCGAATCCATGAGCGTTTCGATTACAGACTCTGACTGTCTCGAACGTGACAGACACTATAGGTATTATTATTATTTACTAACTATTGTTTACATTTTGTCGATCCTTTTGTGAATTACTGACATGAAAATGGGTGCAATGTGTTTTTCAAAATGTAACAAATATAATCTACCCTTCTATCCTCAGGTTAAACATGGACGCGTCCTGGTCGGAGACGGGCGACCGCTACATGCTGAAGCTGTTCCGCGACCACCTGTTCCACTCGGTGGGCGCGGACGGCCGGCCGTGGCTCGACTACGCGCATCTCGCGCACTGCCTCAACCAGCTGGACGGCGGGACTAACAATAGGGTGAGACTTACTAAAGGATGGTCGCGGAGCACGGAGAGCT
>BHDV01001447.1:18682-73119 GCA_005406045.1 Adoxophyes honmai
AATAAAATTAACTTATTTTTGGGATATAATAAGTACTAAGGTGTGTAATTAACCAGTTTTTAAAATTTAGGAAACTAGCCTATTACAATGTTGATTTAGTGACTTTTTTATGTTTGATTGCATTAAAAATAACTATCTATCTGAGATATTTAATGTGTAAATTTTGACATTCGTGACATTCCTAAACGATACAGAGTTAAAATATTTGTGGGTGATAGAATAAAAAATACCTATAAGGTATTAGGGGTCATCCATAAAGTATGTCACACTTTCAGGGGGGTGGAGGGGGTCAGTCTTTTGTGACACTGGAATAAAATATCTGTAATTTTCATAGTTAAATGTGTGATATAGAGGGGGGGGGGCTGAAATTGTGTGACGTACTTTATGGATGACCCCTTAGTTCCCTTCCCACAATAACCATGACGTTGTCAACAGGTGGAGCTGATGTCGCGCGACGAGCAAAGCGTCCTCGTCGTCTCCTACGCAGAACTCAAACACTGCCTCGAACAGTCATTCGAAGAGGTCACCCAGGCCTCCGGCTCGCACTAACTTCACGGTACTGTACGAGAAGACCAATGTATACGTCTAGGCGAGTTGTATACTATACCTGACTTGTATAAATTGTGGGTTGTCAGTGTACGTTATACTAGTGGCATGGGATTGTCAAATGTATACTTCGTTTTATAATGTTAGATTTTTAACGGTCAAATCGACACACATTTTTTGGTATACTCAAGGCGGCAAATTGAAAAAGTGTTGAAAACAAACGAATTTGGTCTGTTAAGAGTCTAATCTTCGACGTAACGGAGTATAAGGTAAATTCAAAGTGAAAGGATTTTTGTTTCTAGATTGGTAGGGCTGTTGTCTAAAGCGTTCGCAATCGGCATTGCTTGACGGAGGAGCGTCCATGTGTAATGCTTTCGTAAAAACCAATTATTATTTTCTAGTACGTAGCAAAATTTGTATTCGCAATTTTTAACAAATAGAATTTTTCTCATTGTCGTTTTTTACAAAAAACGCGTTTTCAAAGTAGCATTTTTCAGCCAGTCTAGACGGAGGTCCGCTCACGCGAGGCTCCTATTCCTACGTCATTTTGAGCCTCCGGGCCGATGAAAACGTAACATAATTTTGTTGATTCAATTCGAAAGAAATGTTACTCTGAAATACTCTGAATAGATGCTTCGTTAAAAAACGACATAGGGAAAATGCGAATAGAAATGCTACTAAAGTGAAGTCCAGAATTAGGCGAACTAACTTGACAGCCGAAAATGTTGCCAGACATAGGAAAAAATAAATAGTGATAAGTTTATGTCGACATAAATATGTCGATATTACCATGTGCTTACTATAAATCTGATTCTATTTATATTTCATCAAGTAATTCGTCGAAACTTTCACACTCTTACATATTTTTGCCAAATATGGACGAACTACTGCAATTTAGCGCGATTTAATTGATCTGAAAGATGTACGATTTTACTAACAAAATTGATCCAAGTTGGTGTATTTTTAATTTCAACAAATTGTTATTATTATTCATTTACTTAGTAAAATTATTAGTTTGATTCCAAACACAATAATAAAGATAACAAAACTTTTTACTTTAAACATCGATTTTATAACAAGACTTTTTACTTTAAACATCGATATTAACAGCACTGGCCAAACTGTGGGAACTTTGGTGCACAATGAACTGTCAAGTTAGTTCGCCTAATTTTGGACTCCACTTTAGGATGTAACATTTTTTGGGGAAGTTGTTTAACCAAATGTGTAAATGTTAATATTTTAAAGCTATAGTTATTTCCACATCACCACCTTGAACGCGTTACGCAACAGCCTACCCGCAGTGCGCCTTACAAATTATTAAAATAATCCATGTCAAGTGTCTTTATATCAATACCCTAGCTACATAGTATAGCGTCTAACACTTGGACTTTACAAGATAACAAATCCACAAGTGTAAGCATTTCAACTGCAACCCAGCTGCAAAGCGACAGTCCCAGTGCAGTCCTGATGCAGTCGCGACTGCGTCAAAACTGCTAACCCACTGTGCAGTCCGGTTAGCGTCGTATATTGCCCTCACGCTCGCACAGTGAGCAAGTGCCCAAGTGCGAGCGTGAGGGCTATACTGCACGCGTGCGGCAGAGATGGATAGCAGCGGGTCAACGCTCGCTGTGCTCCGCGATCGGCCTTTAGTCCTGCCAACTGCAAACTGGCTGCTCCTTTGTAAGCAACTGCAATACGACTGCTATGGAACTTCACATGTGTAGTGAATGTACTCTTTTAAGAATGAATGACGAAAACGTTGCCGCTTTTGCTTCGTCGATGCCGACTGCTTTGAACTGCAGTTGAACTGCCACTTTGCAGGTTTGCAGTTGAAATGCAGTCTGTACCGGCAAATAGATCTCATAGAGGAGACATGTAAAACCGCGTTTGTATTTGGCGATGCGAGACTCGCTATAGTAACCACTAATACTGTTTTCAGTTCTTCTGATACCACAAGAGTTCAAGCGTAATTTATATGAACAGCTTATGGTATAAAAGAATTTTAATAAACTTGAGATAAATTGAAAATATAGTGATTAAATCAGGCTCCTGCGGGATATGTTGTCATTGTCAGCTGGCTTAAGGACCATACCAGTCTCTTTCTGACTAGGACGTCAGAAGGTGACAGGTAGGTTGTCCCGTGCCTTGTATTCGTCATCAAATCAAATAAAGAAAATAAAATGTGTATTTTATCTACATCAGTGATATAAACTTTTCCCTGTGACATTTACTAACACCGCGTTTGTACAAACTCCTTGGTTCTGAGTAGTTTCTTTTACGTAGGTTACAATTACAGATCTACTTTGCTTCGGGTAAATTCGGCAATACGAAGATACCCGAAGTGCGTGTCGATCTTTGTGCAAATAACGTTATACGAAGCTGATCGTGTGATGTGAGGATTTTTATTTATTTATAAACGGGAAGGATTTTGTACAGGCTAGGTGTTAGACGTCTGGTTGTTAGAGTTACACTAATATTTGTTCGCTTGAATCGTCAATAATTCCGTTTCTAACTATAGATGTTTTGATGTACAGTCGAGGGAGTTTATTGTTTAGCAGTTTGACCGTCTTTCTAATGTGTTCGCATTATAACGACAGTTTTTTGAAGTTTATGTATTTGTCATGCGACTGGATAAAAGTAATGGGCCAATTACAGAATTTTGACAATCTGCTAAACATCAAATTTCTCTCTACATATTTTGGTATAAACAAGGAAGGGAAAAGTCCACTCCGTAGCTTAAGCTCCGTCGGTAATGGAAGAAAGAGACGGCAATATTTTTATTCTGACGCCTGAAGGTGTTCGGGAGTGGACTTAGTGCATTACCAATACTAAAGATCGCCTGTGGAGCACAGATAGTTTCGCTGGGCTCGGCGATCGGCCTTTACAATATTGTGGTATGTTTTCTAATTTAAAAGATAAGCTAAGACTTGGATTTCTAAGAAACGGGTCGGAAATCGTGAAACTGTTTGTATGTATGATGTTTGACACAAACGACATTTCAGTCTTTGAGGTTAGCCGAAGATCCGTGCGCTTGTTTTGAACAACAAATGCATATTTGCGATGTTTTGCTGCTTAGCATCTTACAGCCTTGGTTGAAAGCCACATAATCGAAAATAGGGAGGGTTACATCTTATATCGAGTTTAGTTCGACATGTTTCAAGCTAACCCGTGGCGTCCGCGATTTGAATTTCCGAATAGCAATCGTTATGAACGAATTAAATTCTACTATAGTGTTTACTAATGTTGTATTTTAAACTTGTAGAATGAGAGTGATGGAGTTTATGTGTGAGTTAGGATGAAATGTTGTTTGTGTACACTGTACAGTTTCCAGTACGACCTGTTTATTAGAATTAGTCTCGCTGTGATGATTTAACGAAACTGTACTTACGAAATATACGAATTTTACGTGAAATATGACAGTATTAACATTCGATAAGTTACTTGGTGTTAACGTAACATCTTAGATATCAATTTAGTTATCTCGAATCAGTTATACTTACCACTGTAGTGAGTCTCGTCATGCCTTAAGTATTGTCATTTAAGAACCAAAACGATCACAATTGAAATTGTGACAAATGAAATGGAAAAACAATCTATTCATATAATAAGATTTGTTATACACGAATGAACGAAACCAGTTCAAAATCGAACTGTAACTATCACGAATGAGCTGGAATTGTAAACAAACATGGCCGCGCCGCCATTTGCAATAGTAAACAAGATGGCGGATCAACGCGGCCGTGAAATGGCGTCGCGTCTGCGTGATTAAAAAAAAGAAATGTTATTGTTATGGCAGCGTTTGTAACTAGTGCGGTGTCTTTTATAGTCAGGGGTCGGCAATATGTGGCAAGCCACTTTGTGGTTCGGATACGGGATTTTGAATATCATTCTGAATACTTACTGTCTTAAGAATGGGAGAAGGTTGCCTTAACTGTGAAATTGGCGAGTATGGAAACTCCCAAAGCAGTTGCGTTTTCCATACTAAATGTTTTTAATTCATTTAACTAGCACAATTCAACTTATAAATAAATAAATAAATAAATAAATAAATATCACTGGACAATTTTTACACCAATCACCTAGTCCCAAAGTAGGCAATTTAATGCCTGTGTTATGGGTACTAGACAATGGATAAACTTACTTATATACAGATAAACATCCAAGACTCGAAAGCAAACATTCGTATTCATCATACAAACATCTGCCCCGACCGGGGATCGAACCCGGGACCTTAAGCTTCACAGTCAGGTTCTCTAACCGCTGGGCTATCCGGAAAACTTATGATAATTAATTTCAATAATAATGATTTCTAATTTTATACAAAACTTTGGAATCTGTAGATAATTAAGTGTTCTGATTTATGACATTCAAAATTAGCACAATCATGTTAGAAGCTTATGTAAGATTTAATATCTTATACATCTGGCATATTATGGAATTTAACATACCTAGTTAGACGCACCAAAGAAATATCGCCAATTTCATACGTCAACCTAATACTATCCTATGATAATTTGCCATATAAGACTCATCTGGCAAAAGGTTTCCGACCCCTGGACGCTACGTTTCGATGTAGACTTTTGTCTCTTTCTTACCTTATTGTTACGAACGCGACGGAAGATCGATCCGCCTCCACGTTCCAGCGATTTCGTTGCGTTTCGTTGACTTAGATGTTTTAAAGTAAAGATTTTAAAGCAGATCACTTAACTTTGTTCAACGGAGGCATAAACACCGGCATACTCAAACTACATACAATCTTCGTTACTATATCGATTGTCCATCGACGATCAATCGATTGGTTTGTAATGCATGATTTCCAACAAACGGCGGGAATCGGAAAGAGTTTTATGGTCTTTAAACGATACTGAACCTTACGGTCACTGTGTTTAAGTCTACATTACCTTATTTTTGTATTCCGTGGTCGCGGGCGACGTACGTCACCTAGCTTTTGTACGCTGCTTGGTAATGTAGGCTTAAACACAGTGACCGTAAGGTTCAGTATCGTTTAAAGACCATAAAATTCTTTCCGAATCCGGCCGTTTGGTGGAAATCATGCACATAACGGCACTTGTGCCTAACTACGTCGGTCGACGAACGTCGTCACATTAGGCATTTCCAATTCAGTATAAATGTTGCTTATACCTGCCACTGTCTAACTAGAGACGTCAGCTGTTAAGTATAAATCGTTCCGTTTTAAGTTTACACAGATATGGCAGTGATAATGCGTTGTACAGACTCCGGTGTTTACTCCTCCGTTTCGGAATACATGTTGTGACGTGAAGGACGTGAAGTCGTTGAAATTGTTGAATGCGGTCATGGATACGTACGAGGGCGTGGCGACGTCGGTGATATAGTTGTTCGCGTTTTGGGTTTTAGTTGTACTGGGGTCCATTGGTACGATAAGTATGTCATATAGTGTAATGGATCTGACATTCTATAGGCACATGGAATTCGCTAGTTTTGGCAACTAACTATCAAACAACGTGTCGAGGACTCGAATCTTTAAGTGACTCAAGGTCTTTATAGAAGACTCCAATCTTTAATAGTGACTCAAGGTCATTATAGAAGACTCGAGTCTATAGAAGACGCGAGTCTTCTTTATTAGACTGCAAACTCAATTAAATAGTCGAGTCCCAGACACGTTGATTACAAGTCTAGCTTTTCCTCGCATCAAAGACTTGTGCGACTAAGTTTTACTTCGAGTTTCATCTCTATTCTGTGATATTAGCTGCGGGCAGACCCTAGACACTATCGCATTGCCTCCTCGTTAACTTCACGTCGGTAACTAAACGTCCCGTCACCGTCCCGCGCTCGTGTCGTCAACGTGACCATGCCTTTACCATGAGTTGTCATCGTATACAGCAGTTACGCCATAATCGATAGTGAATAAATCGATAGCAATTGTCGATGACATCTGTCTAATTGTGTCTCGACACCTAACGTAACTGCTACAAAATGTTAGCCAATGGCATTTGACGGGCATTTATTCTAGATTTCAACAGTCTCATTCATCAGGACACTTTGTAAAAATGGAAGGATATTCTGATGCCGTCGTTTAGTCATCTATTAGAGTAGTAAGAACTATTTACAAATAGTCAAAAACGATGTCTGAATCTGCGGCAGATTCAGAAAATTTAGCCAGATGAATGAGACGGTTGAAACGCTCGAATATTGCCCTGATATCGTGATAGTAATACCTGAACTGTCGCATTGCTCGTCGCGCGTCAGCGGCAAAGTTTGAGTACAAATCGTGTGAATAAAAGTCCTATTGTAACTTTAGATTAATTGTTAAATGATCGATTAAGCTAAAATTAAAACCGGGACGACACTGAAGTTCCTCTGTGCGATAAATAAAATATTTTTATAGCGGAATATTATCACGACATTAAGCAATCGACTTATGAGCAATATGATGTGTTTGACTTTAATCAAATCGCTATAGATAGTACGTTATTTGTAAGCACGTTGTTCGATTTGAGTGAACGCGAAGTCCACAGACACGACGAGAACCACTGGAGATACAGTGTACAAGCATTTTTAACGACGCGAGAAGTTTAGTAAACGTCCCTTTGCTCGATACTAACATGGCCCTTGCAACCTTATGTCATCTACTGGGCGTTCAGGCGTCGAGCATTGGTACGTTACCTTATTCGCGATAGAATTGCTTGTAGCGAGTTACTTAGTTCAACGCTCCGAGGTAACATAGTCTTTATGATATAGCTTTTCAACTTGTGGGTCGAAAAATAAAAAGAAAATGGTTGAAAAGCACTGGGAAAGACCACCTCGGCTCCGGATACATTTAACACGCCCGCTGCCAGCAGCAGGGTCGAGCCGCCTGAACAAAACGCAACAAACATTCCAAACTAACATGAACATTTGAGGCCGGCGCGCCACGCGTTTGTGGGGTTAAGTCACGCCTGGGTTGCCATGCCGCGGTGGTACAGCTAAGTTTGCTTGAAAAGGGTAGTGATTCATACGTAATGCCTTTGGGTTTGCACGTGTATGAAAGTAGAAGTCTTAGTTATGTTTATAACCTATATTGCAATATTTTATACGAGTTTTTTTAATGTTTATTTAGTTATAAACATATCAGTTTACATTATTACAATAATCCGGTCTCTAATTATTACACCGAATTTTTACGTGGTCTGCCTTTCTGAAAACATGTCGAATTTCATTTTTGTGCGAGAAAATCGGTATTTTGGACTACCTACTCGAATTTACCACAGACTACACGTGAGGCATGCCAAAATGGCGGATGGTTTACACAAAAGCGCGCCATT
Organism: Adoxophyes honmai; assembly: GCA_005406045.1. NCBI lineage: Eukaryota > Metazoa > Arthropoda > Insecta > Lepidoptera > Tortricidae > Adoxophyes > Adoxophyes honmai. The sequence continues at coordinate 26,512 of BHDV01001447.1, forward strand.
TTTTTTTTATTATGCTGTGTTCCGCGGGATTTTCACTTAGATTATACTATTTTCTTGAGCAAAACGAGGAATACTTACCCTTATTTGAGTGCCCATTTTTTAAACGCCTAATTCGTTACTGCTATTCAACGGATACTCTTTCCGTCCTTTCTTTAAACATTTTAAATGGCAACACTGCGCGAGGGCAGCCCAGGCGCGAAACGCGTGACGTCACCGCGCACGGCTATAGGATCAGTACCCTTACCATTGGTTTTCAGTGATCGAACGATGTGGAAGTGAAACTCTATGCAAATCGCTCACGATATCAGTAAAGTACGATCACTGAACGCGTGGTAGGGGTACTGTTGAGGCAGTTGGTACGATTATGAAGCGCCGTACACAATCCGTTACAGTGAGTAGCGTAAGATACTGTCGTCGTTGACAGATAGGGCCCCCTCAGGCTGTTTGGCCACCAGACGTGCGTTCGGCGTGAGAACCCTCGCTCGAAAGAAACGCGATTGAGAGGGCAGAAGGTAGATAGTCAAATCGCGAGTCGAAGACTTTTTACTTACGTAAATCAAATACAGAGTAAGTTTTCCTGAGTGGAAAAAGATCGTGAATCAAATTCTGATGGCTAAGCGGGACTCACTGCGCTTATTTCCAGTTTTTGATGAGCTCGAATAGTATCGAAGTAAAATGTTCCACGCGCGTAACTTTACGTACAATGGTAGCGAGAGTTCATTTACTCGTACGAGGGTCCTTGTTAGACCCAGCCTTTTCCGAACCTTTTGTTTCGGACTTAAAACGGTTGTAATCCCGCTGAAACCGTTGCTCGGGAAACTTCGTGAAAATTCGGTTTTTATCGGACGCTATCCAAGTTCCGAACGTCGAATGGATATAGTCGGACAAACTCGTTTAACGTCCTTAGGAAAGCGGCGGGGGAGGCGAGGTAACAGCGACACCTCCCCACGCCACCGCGTCGGGGAAGTTAGTTGTAGTCCACGCTTGAATTTAAAACGTCTGGTGGCTAAAGAGTCTTCGCACGTTGCGTTAGGTTAGATCTGGTCATCTTTAGGTATTAAGTGCGCGCATCTAACGTTTATTTAACTCGGCATAGATTCGAATCTGTACGTTTACGCGGAATCCCTGCGAAAATTCCAACGGGAATCGTTCATTAGGTGGTTATGGAGATGCGCGAGAATGTTAGACGTGTTACGAGTATTTATTGGTTTCATTGCGGCTCGTCTGAAAGTTTCGATGCCCGTACGAAGGTGTAGGAAATTTCATACGGCGTTTTGCTCTTGAGACGGTGATAGGTAGTCTTTAGGGATTCCGCTGCTCGCGAGAGCCGCGACGGTGTGTCGCGCCGCTAGAGAGATCAATATCATAATGTTAATAAACGAATAGCAATAAAATTATTTATAATGGCGCGGCAGCCACCGTCGGGCGTGCTCAATCTTCCGTAAGTTTACTTCGCGATTTCTTGATGTATTTTGTTTAACGCGATCAAATGTCTTTTTAGTGGCCGCCGCGACTACGGTCAGTTTCACTGCGAAAAAGGTTTATCGTGTTGCGTAGCTAGTTTTCAGGGAAACTGCCTTTTCAATTTGTTTGATTACGGGTAGTTTTTGTAGAATCGAATTTTATGAACAATTTCGTGACGCCTGACGAGTGTTTGAAAAAGTAAAAATAATAATTCCAAAGCTTCTAGGTGAGTTACATTTTCTGGACAATGTGTGGCCTGATCACAAGATGTTCGGTCACACGGGCAGTGTTGGTAAAGACTCGAGTCATTTGAGTCTTCATTTATAATTAATTTTCAACGTGTCCAGGACTCGAGTCTTCAATAAATTCCAGTTCTCTATCAGATCCTTAAAGATTCGAGTGTTTTACTGACAAGATTGCAACTCGGGCCCTCCAAACGCGTTTTTAATCGTGTTGTGATTATGTCAGCTGTAAAAAAGATAACAATCTATGTAATGATTCCTATTTCGACGCAATAAGACTCACGACCTTAAAGGTGAAGTCTTACGTTCGAAGCCACATATTGCTGTAAAAATGTTGCTAGTTTAGAAGTCTTAACTATCGTCCTGCTCTCTCTGGTCCAGAACAACCGCATATCATGCAAATTGTAAAGCGCACTTTTCCGGAAACGCCGTTGAAACTCCAAGTCGCGGTAGCTGTTAGGCGTGTTCGGTTTGCATACAAGGACTAGGCACTAAGTAGTACCACAACAGATAAAACCGTCCGTGGACCGCAGGACGCTAACATAGTATATGCATTAACAAGCTTCCCTTGCGCGTCTGTACTTTGAAGTCTGTCGTGGCTGGATCTAGCCCGGGTTCGATCCCGGTGTTGTAACACTACCCACTCGTGTCTAGAGACCACGTTCGCCAAACACCAGCCGGCTTAGCACGGCGCGAGATAGTCTATCAGTCACTGTCTAATTAGAGACGTCAGGAAATGACGGGTAGACTATCCCGCGCGACGCGACTAGAGCGTCTTGCCGTGCTAAGCTTACAGAGAGCACGGTAACGTGTGTCCTGTCACTGTCTAACTGAAGACGGCAGAGAATGACAAGTCTATCCACCATTGTATTAGACGATGTGTTTGTGAATGTGGTCTGTTAGACGCGGGACGGTCGTGAATAGTCTGTTAAGTATTTTTATTATGGAATCTAATGGAAATTTTAGTGAATCGAACGCGTCTATTTTCTGGCTGGGAACGGAGACTGCAACTGTTTGAAGATTAAGTTAAACAAAGTGTTGATGAAAAAGTCGATCGGACATTTGTAATACTTGTATGGGGATGGGATGTCAAGTTGAAGTGGTAAATGTAATGGCACCCTGGTTATTCTAGATCTCTTTTTCTGAAGAACGCCTGTTACAGATAATGTTAGTCTTTATAGTCACTAATCTTTTTTTAATCTTCATATGGTTGCGTGATTTATACCCAATTAGTCAAAGGGCACGTCTTTTTCCATCTTCAAGTGCGAGTTGGTACCCAACAAAATGTGTCAGTAACGAACATTGAAGTAAATAAGGTACTTTACTTAGGTACACAACTGAACTACAAATAGTGGTTCATAGGTTTGATTCCGAGAGCGTTAGCTGTGCTGGCGATTGCGCCTTAATGACATCAGATCAAATCAAAGAGAAGGCTAATGTAAACGCGATGGACTATAAGGACATGTCTTTAACTAATAGGTTTGTCGACCAGCGTTTTCGTTCCCAGCCTTTTTTTTTACGTGCCACAGATTAGCGTTACATATTCCGATCTATGCAACGATGGCCAATATGATTTATTGTTTCGGGAGCCGTGGAACGTGAGAAGGAAATATTTTGAGATAATTGTAAGTGTATATTTTTTTCTAACAAATAAAAAGTTTTGAAATTACCGCGCGTTTCATTTTCGCCGTTTGACACTGCTGGTCCCTTTGATTGCCGAGCACTTGATACTTCACAGAATTTTGACGCCAACAGGCGTCTGTGGCAAAAACGAAATGGAAATCGACTTATGTACCCTGTCACAGTAGGTATATTTCAATAAAACTTTGCAATGGTGTGACCTGATTTCTTTAGGACGCACGTTTTTTATTTACTATAATTACTACAATGAGAACTACTAGTAGTACCACCAGTAGTACCACGGGTAAGGAGTGAGAAATACGGATAAGTCACGTTTCAATCGAGTTAGCTCGACATGTTTCGAGCTAGACCTTGGCCCTTCATCTAGAAGCTGCGGCGGCAGCTGCCATAGGTACACTGTGCCACCGCTCTGTTTACGCGGGCTACGGTGTACCTAAACTCGATTTCAAGACTTGAGTTACCCATATTTTTCATTATGAGAGGGTCTTATGGTAGTTTCTTGTTCAAGATTCGTATTTACTGATTATTGCATTCGTTTCTTGTTCACACGATTGCCAAAAAGGGGGTACTTATTCGAGCGTTTCAACCGCCTCATTAATCTGAACACTTCTGTAAAAATGGAAGAATTTTCTGATACCGTCGTTTAGTCATCAATTAGTAGAACTTGAACTCTTAACAAATAATCGAAATCTGCAGTAATTCATATAAAATCTAGCCAGATGAATGAGACTGTTGAAACGCTCGAATAAAGGTAGGGTAACGTTATTTGAACTAAGGACTAATCAATTCACTATTAGGTATACGACTTTTAAGTCGCAACAACACTCCGCTCCATCCTCGGAAATACAGTACGCAATAATTTCGGAAAATCGTATTGATTATTATACATATAGCAACATTACTTACTTTTCACCCGTTCTAAATGGCAAAGTAATCGATTTTGTTTGGAATTGAAGCAATAGTTAGCAAGTTCTGGTTTCACCATAAAACTATTTGGTTTGTTCCATGTTTGTTCAAAGGCTAACAAACTGATGTCCAATCTCATGCTCATTCCTCAGAGCACTGTTTTTTCAAGTTCTCACACTTCGATCAGTTCTCACGCCCTGGGGGTAAGTAATAAAAAAAACATGACCTTGTAAAATCACTTTTTATTGGAACCATAATAAATTCACCCAATTTTAGACACAGTTGACTTTACAAGCAGTGTGAAATAGTGTTACATACTTTTTATAACCGTGCCCTCCGAAACAGCTATTCGCAATCAGTTATTCTGTAAGAACGTCAAAACAACACTAAATAATTGGAAACAACGTTTAAATAGATTTATTATTGTCCTGATTATAGGGCTTCAATTTAGGAAACTCTAATCTAAACCGGACTCGATGGCGAATAACTGTTTTGGAGTCAATATATACCACTTTGTGGACCTATGATTGTTCAGATTTTACATTACGTTATTAAAATTAAATGATAAAACTTTATTATCCATTTGTACATCTACAAAGCACATAAAATGATCTGGGCCCTATGCCACCAACTTGACAATTCTTGTGAAAACATCAGTTTTAACTGACACAATTGTAGATTTGTGTTCTTAACGTGAGCTCAAAGCTGCATTGTTCAATATCAAACACGTGCGTATTTTTAGAAGGACTATTCAAGAAAATGTTGCAACTGTCACGGTGGTGGAGCAGGGCCGGGGCGCGTCGCGCGCGCTCGTGACGCCGCAGCGACGCGCGTCAGACCAAACTGTCTACGTTTGAGATCTAATTACAGACCAATACTACCCTATCTACGAAGATAAACCCTTCCCTCGTCTCCCTTTCGCTTGATTCCACGTCTAGCTAACATAAAACATATTTTAAAGACATTTTATCTAATCCGATTGATCCAATTTATACGTATTTTTAATTGTTTTTTAACAAAGGTTCTGCGAAAAAATATGTTTTCAGTTAGGTGCTCAGACATCCTTTCAACCCTTTTCGCTAAAGCTGGCTGAGATTCTACATTGGACAACAATTGTTAGGGGGCTGTTGACGCCCCGACAGACCGGCTGCGTCAAACCCGCTGCGTTTCTCCGACGGCCCAGCGGTCGTGACGCGAGCAGCCCGCCCAACACTTAACATAATGATATCAATTTCAATGGTACAAGCATTTGCTCTATATTAAACATTTTATATTTAAAGCAGTGAGTGATTCGAACAATACAACACAAACAATATAAATTACCTTACCTCAATTTAATACTGATTAACTTAACTAAAACAAACAATATCAGACAATTGATCACAACACTTCGATACGATAAAAGCTTTTAAAATAAATATTACAAAATACAAGTTGATTTATATATTTTATAGTTACAGTAAACGCAAATAAAATCTTCCAAAACGCCTCCCTCAGAATAATCGTTCTCGAAAAATCTATCTTGGTCTTAAACTTAGCACCCAGCTAGGCCCTGTCGAGCCGCCGACGTTGCACTCTGGCTTCCCAGCGGAGCTCGCTGCATCCCGTAAGACAACGCTGCGAGGCAACGGCCCCAGTTACGGACAGTACCTAATCCAAATATCATGGTTAACTATCTCTTATAGGCCGGTCGCGGAGAACAGTGAAATTCGAGCGTTGACCGGCTTCTATCTATTGCACGCGTGCAGTAGTATTGCCCTCACGCGTGCATAAGTGCGAGCGTGAGGGCAATACTGCACGCGTGCGACAGATAGCAGTGGGTCAACGCTCGAATTTCTCTATGCTCCACCGCCGGGCTTTAGTTAGTGGGTTTGAATAATAAGTCATTGTCCACTGGTGCCGTTGCCTTAGTCAACTGATCCCCGATCCAACAAGACAAACAGAAGCGTTATACCACTTTCGAGCTGTCTTAACAACTTAAAGGAACTTAATCATTTTTCTTAGTCTTACTCTTTAGTCTTTACCACGGTCGCTGAAAACATTGAGGTAACCAGAACCATGTAAAAAAGTTCAGGCCTCTTTTAAGGATCGCATTAGATTCAAACTTATGGCGTTCAAGCTTCAAGCAGTGCTTGTGAGATGGATCAGGAGTCAGTTGGTAGACCTTACAGGACACGAAACATGACGAGTGTACCACAAATAGGAGAAGACTATTTTTTATCGCATACAAGAAAAAAATCTCGCTCTAATTAAGCGGGAAAGAAAAGATGACACTGATGATTTTCCTTAAGTTGGTTAGGTTTCTTATTTTCCATTCAGACGGCAGCCATTTTGATAAAAATACAGGTGGCAGAGCTGCGGGTATATGATACGGTATAGTGTATCTCTGCCCACTTGGTCTCTACCTTTGCGAAGTTATTTCACACCTTGTCATGTCAATGTCCTGTAGTTTCGAAGGCAGGTTGTCCTTGCGTCCCCTCCCTCCAGACCGGCGCGACGTAAAATGATTTAAAGGTGTCGGCTTATCTGAACACTACAATACTTTATTAAATGCTCCATAGTATTCGTACATATTAAGTTATCTTAACATTATATCGTGAGAATAATGCTAACGTAGATTTAAAGTTAAACGTACTATAGAAATTAAATAAACTCAGAAGCGTAGAACGTTCTTGTGTGATTCTTTTTTTTTAGAAATATAATATACTTTTTTTCTCGGATTTTCAAGATTTTTGATTCAACGTTGGGGAAAGTGTCTGGAAATCAGTTTTTTTCATGCATTCAAATCACAAATTAAATCACGACATTAAAATTGATAGTGCTATTCATATTGAGCAGATCCATGCAAAATTTACTAAAATCAGAGAAAAATATACCTTATTTATTAGTCAAATTCCCCAAGCATAGCGCGATGCAATTTGACTTATGCTACACGCTCAATGGGTCATTTTGTAAAAAGCTGTCCGTTACTTTATCCTCAATTTAAATAACAATAGGATTTTCATACACAGAATCAATAATCATGGCCGATTTTGACACAAATAGAAAAAAATCAGAAGTATATTTGAAAAAAAAAAAAAAAAAAAAAAAGTAACGGAATTGATATTTTTATTATTTTTATTTGACTTGATTCTGAGTAAAAAATAAAATCAAAATTGAAAAATAAATAAATACAAAATTGTCCTCAATGGTGACAGAAGACTTTACCAAAGACAAAAGACCACACACTTACCAAATAAACATTTTAGAAAGTGTTAGCATTACCTCACGTACATTGATATAATTTGAACAGTGCGCTCTACGGACCCGGGTGGCTCGCGCTCGTCCCTGCCACAATCCGCCCACAGATATGTACACTTACATTAACACTTTGGTTCCATTTATACAAACTAAAACTGCCATCACACTGAGCCTTGCTTGCAGTCTTGCTCAACGTTCGTTGACTGATGCGGTGGTAACTAGTATGATTGCAGTTTAAGCGTTACGCCTGCACAGAGCGTCAATACGATCCAGCGGCCACAGATTATAAACTGAATACAATATCCGTGATAGCCTATGCGAATGTGTTAAGTTTTGTTCACGTAAATAAAGCAGAAATGACGCCGCTATCTGCCCTCCGAGCGTCCATTTTGAACGCATACATTCGAACCCTTTTGAATCTGTGGACGCTTAATTAAAAAGTCTTGAATGACATTGAAACTGTTTTGAATCTGTGGTAACTGTCAGTTAAAATGTCATTGCCAACTTTGTGTTAGTTCACAATAAAGTTCAGTTTTGAAACACAAATTGCTAAAGGCCACCCACATTTATTCCCAAGATTAAAAAGCGGAGAAATGAAAAATCGCATTCAATACGAATTAAATTATATCTACAAGAGTTTTTCATTACCTACATGATTTTAAATTTGAACCAATCCACCTCATTACTGCGTTCTCCTAAAGCAACAATAGTGCCTTGTGAGGTTTATTCATGAGGGCTTTCGTACCAACCACGACGTACCCCTTCTAAAGTAATTATTAAATTAAATAAATGAAATCACTCGGCTTAGGAAAATACACTTTCCCACGAGATTCATGACTAAGATTCCAAATAAGGTACTGAGATAAATTTTAACACTTTTCTAACCTAAAATAAACAAAATCCAGAAGTTGTTGATTGTATGCGCTCTTCCCTTTGCCTAGACAAGTGTTTAGATGCTGTTCCACAAACGCTGTAAAGTACGGGCGTATGAGCCCACTATAACTTGAACCTGAGACCCAATGTCCTTAATTTTGTACCGAATGTGTATTACATAGACAACGCAGAATCCTAACACATCTCTGCACAGGTATTGAGTCGTTCGACGCGTGCGGTGACCGCAGAAGTGAAAAGTGGGAAGGACAGTCTATTGTACAGTTCGTTGACCATTGTAATTTTACGCGGCAATCGCATTTAGTTGAACGACTCAGCTTAAGTGGCCCCAAAAATTGATTGATCGATTTTGTGCTTGTTTTTGTTTGGTATTTGACGTGTAAAGTACGCTATTGTAACATAATAGAAGCCAGATGTTCATCATATTAACCTTTAATTTGGCAGTGTATGTTGCCATACATACGACATAACTTTATTCTTGACTTTTTTTGCAGATGTTTTTCGTAAGATGACTAAAGGACTAACGCCTGAAGCATGCATATGTTTGCTGTCAAATTAAAGGTTAAGGTGCGTGTGTTAGGATTCAATGCGACCCATTTCTAGTGTTTAGTCTCATGTATTTCTTGAAAGAAAAAAGGGCCAATTTATAAAACTTTTTTTTCTCAATTCGAATGAAAATTGGTTTGATACTCAGAATCATAAGCGTACGTTCGTACAAATTTTATGGTCACTTTCCGTTACCACCGTACTAAATGCATGACAAAAAAGTAAAGGAATCGAAAATTTTTGAGACATTTTTTTAATCATCAGACTCGATTGTGCTTGTGATTCTGAACTCAAAAACCAATAACCTTTAAAAACAACGGCCCAAATTTTCATAAAACGGCCCAGAAACACTATTTTAGTAGTACATTGGCCGGGCTTAAGTCCCAAGTTGGTAGCGGGTCTCAGAGCCACTTGTCCAAGCCGGCGTCCGTTTAACAGGCGATGGCCTCCGATATCGGGTTCTCGGTGATGCGGATGACGGGCGAGTGGCGGCACGGGCGGCGGCGCTCCGCGTCCGAGAGCCGGCGGAACGCCACGATTTTTGTGGGGGATAGGGGCGCCACTGAAATATCGTGGAAGTTAATCACACTGCCTTTTTTAGGGACTTTAGGGTTAATATTTATGGTCAGCGAGAGCTCTTCGGGTTACTGTAATTTTCTCAGTTTACGGACTGCGATCGAGTCTGCGGCGCACAAAAAGACTGCATGGATTGTATGAATTGTGCGCCGGACTTTTTGCGCGACGTGTGCGTTACTGCATATCCCATAGGTTCTATTTTCACAGACTAAAAAGTCCGTCGTGGATATTCTCACGATTATAACTCACGATTTAAATCGCGATTAGCTCCTAGATGAAGGGCTATAACTCGATTTGGCCTCGTTAGGGCTACGTACTTTATAATGTACAAATTAGTTGTAATTATGACAGCTGAATATACTTAATAAAGTACAAATTATTCAGTGGAAAAGAAACTCCAAGACGGGGAATTTTAGAGTCAAGTCAAAACCTCAATTTAGGGTATTCGTCATTAACATTAAAATCAATATACAAGGGCATCTTAGTGATTTTGCAGACTCAACAGTCACGGTTGAATTTGCAAACGGGGGTTATTTCCATAATTTTTTTGTGACTTGTTATTTTTCTTAGTGTGAGATTTAACAATACGACATATGTGGCTCATGTTACTTCAAGGAGACATTCCTTTATTTTTAAAAAGAAAGAGAACTGCGTTCAAATATTTTGTATAACTAACTCACTTGCTTTGATCAAGACTCGAAACAACTAAAATTAAAAACTCAAACGCTCTTTATTATACTAATCTATATGTTATTATTCACCATAAAATTGATCTAAAAAAAAAACAAACATGGACTTCTATCTACATGTAATATCGAACCAACTGATTCCTGACCCACCGCAGAACGTTCTCACAATAAACGTCATTAACATTTCCTTTGTCAGGCAATGCAATGTCACTATGACGTTCACTGTGAATAGGTTCTATGGTGGGTCAGGAATCAATTGGTTCGATGGTACTTTTAAAGTTAGTTGGTTTGAGTCCCGAGGCAAGCGAGTCTTACAAGGTTTTTGCATGCAGTTTTGTTTCTCTTGAAAAATATATCGGGATTTATCCTTACAGTAAATTTGTGATGTTTCCCTAACAACCTTATTTTATTCTAATAAAAAGTCGTAATAATAAGAAATGACAAAACCTCTAGTACAATAGTACAACTACGATGTACCTCGATGTGTTTATACAGCTGTACCAAATTTAATTGAATGCTTTTTCTTTTTATAATTAATGAGTACAAAATTACGAATCTTGTTCTTATGTTTGTAGAATCCGTAGTCAAGTGACTGTTGTATAAGATCAAATATAACTATAATTCTACATTACATTCTTGCACTCTATACCATAGAGACCATAGGTACAACATGTCATATTGTTAGACCCTATCCATTAGCAGATAAACATGTAACAATCACTAAATAAGATTGCAATAGACGCTGGAGAAGAAAAGATGATAAAAAGAGCATCATTCTCCCATGATGTAAAGAAAATAACCCAAAGAACCTGTTTTCTAAAACGAAACGGGTCTTGGAATACGTTTCTTTCTAGGGTCAGAGAATGGAACACAAATTGACCTAGGGCATTCAGCAGTACCTACTACCATTGACCATTAATAGCATAATTATAGGGTACGTTAAAGGGAAACATATAACAATCATACGTAGAAGCACAACATATACAATACAAATAGGAAGACTTCGCGCGAAAACAAGCGTAATTAAAAATTTCTACGAATAATTGTTTTTTTTTTATGTCCTGGGGTCATTTAGACTCTTCATTGTCGGACTAACATTATGTGTGTTAACTAACATAGGCTCATAATGGCTCAAATTAAATCAACATGTCTGAGACTTGAATCTTTCCTAAAGACTCGAGTTTGAACGACTCGTCCTTTAAAAATACTCAAATGGTTTGTCTATACCAAAAGCCTTTTGAAAAGTTAAGTTATCGTTTTTTTTTTATAATATCAATAAATAATTAGATAAAGGCTATTACTGCGTGCCACATGCGTTTAAAAGTGAACTAAGTCGATATTTATAATAAAAAATGCGCTTTTTAATTTGCAGTGAAATATTAAATATTTAAAAAAAATAAGGATTTTGTAAAATCAAATAATCAAAATACGAAAGACGTTCGAAAACATAATGTGTTGAATGACTTAAAATACCTGTATTTAATTAGTCTATGCCAGTCACGTGCCAAATAATCGATTGGAAATAAATCTGTGGTCGATTGAGTCGATTGTTTTCGCGCGAAGCAAACGAGAAAAAAAAGGGTGACTTACTTTTTTCTACAAGCTCTAGACGGTCAAAGATCCTGGCTGAATGTCTCTACTGCAGGCCGTGCTTAGTTTTTGCAGTGCCATCACAGCTACCATGGTGAAAAAAAAGAAAATAATAAATAAATAATGAGTGCTCGGGTGTGGCGAGGCTATTGAATGCAATTGGGAATTATGTCAAAATACATAAGATTATTTGTATTTTTTTATACAGATTTAATAGCAGTCTTTAGCCACTACACATTAAGGATGACTTCATAAAAATATAAATTTATTTTGTAATTTTAGTTATCCGTTTTACGAAGTTTACCACCTTAGACCCTAATCTGTTCCGTATTAGGTATTTATTTTTGAATTAGGTAGTAAATTTTGCAAAAAATAACGGATAACATAAGTATTCAATATAGAGGATGTATTAATACTCTCAGGAACGGGTAAACTGGTGTTTTATTTATGAGTATGGGTTCTGGAACTATTCAGAAATGTTTACAGGGTAAAAATTTTAACGATATATTTAAATTATCAAGCTAGGGCAATTCCACTGGAAATTTATTACATCTGCATACAATAAATTAATGAATCACATTTTAATAATCTATTTCACGTTTCAAATTGTAGCCTGTATACACACTACTTTACCCATAGTACTGTACAGTGTTTACAATGACAGACAAAACGAAAAAATTTAATGATGCAGCGTAAAAGGCTTCATCATCAGTTCAGTCTTTAACAACATTTGTAGCTGTCAATTGTAAACACAATCCAGACCAGCCAACGCAAAATAGTAGAAAGTTGGCATCTCAAAAAATGGTAGGTAAAAAAGTAAAATTAACGTAATTCTTATAAAAAATCCTGAAATATGAAAGAGCATGCTAAATGATAGAATGTTAGTGTTATACCAAATGAATGTTATTGCCATTCTACTTATAACAACCAGATTTATAGCGCACGTAAGATTTCCGCACACAAACACGTATTTAAATAATTCTTAATTTTTTTACTGTTTACCATGTTATTAAATAACTCATTTCACTCATGTCACTTTAGTCACTTTAGTCAGTCACTTTGGGTTCGAGACGATATTTCCAAATAATCTCTGTGAGCTGCGGTGTTACCCTCTAACGTGACTTTAGCTGTCATTTAGTGTGTCATTTGACAGCAGGAGAGTTCAGCGCGTTACCGTTACGTGAGAGAACAACATCGCAGTGGCACACTAGTTTGTGAGAGTACAAAACTAAATTAAGACTAATTACGTGCATCCACCATAAAAATCTACTGATTTCACTATTTCTACGTCGTTCCAGACCACTAACTACTGTAAAGGTGAAGCCAAGCGTTTTTGTAAGCTTTCCCAAATACATACCGTTCAGGGATGCCGCGAAATGCAAAATCCGGGTTCAAACATAATAAAAGAAAACAAGAGTTTTAACTTCTTTTCACTTTAACCATCTGAGGATTTAAACGCTCGCAGCTGTAATGGCATAGTAGCAAAATACCAGATAGCTTGGATACACTAGATTCTTTTTATATTGCATTCTCGTAATACTACATTTGCGATTCATCGATAAGCTTTAAAATCAGATTTCTAAATCAACATATTTTCAATACATCTTGTTTCCTTCAATATCATATTCGCAAGATCTTAAAATATTTTGAACAAAAGAAAAAGGATTTGTGGTAAATATGTAATCTCGAGAAGAAAGTTTATCGGTGAATAGAAAATGTGGTATTATAGGAATGCAATAATTAAAAGCTGGGTGAACCGGCTGTCTGGTATTTTGCTACTATAGTATAAACCGTGTCACACACTAGGCAGATACGAAAAGATATCTGTATCCGAACGGATATCTGTTAATATCGCTCCTTACACAATTAAATGAGCTAACACACAGAGCAGATAACTTATATTTTACCTTCAAGTATCTGTCGGCACCGACATATGGAAAGATGGCATTTATACGCAGATCAAATATTATCGTATCTGCATAGTCCGTGACAAGCTTTACGGCCACGAGCGTTTAAAAACTGCAATGTTAAATCGAAATAAAAAAAGGGTAAAACGAAACATTAAAAACACTATAAAATATTGAAATAATTTAATAGTGATCGAAAGCTCATAATTCATGTCTAAACTAAGTAAATATGTTAAAAAATACACTTCAAGTATACAGTGTAAAATCGAATAACAAGAAAAACGCAGCCAAATAGATGCAATGGGTGTTACAATACACTCAAAACGGCATGCTATGCTAACACAAACATATGAATATTCTAAGCTTAATTTATATAACTAACTTAGTATTTAAAATGTGGCTGTATTGATTGCATCTATTAAGCGAGACGCGGTGAGTAATTGTAGTTCGTTGCAAAGCCAAGTGCGTTCGCACTAGAGCGCATGACATGAACTGTCGTTGTATGACCGATCACCGTGAACACACTAAAAGCGCTAAAAGCAGTCATTTGGTCGTTAATATCAAAGAAAACGCTTGATACAATTCGATTGATGACTAGAATATTTTTTGGGGGGAAATAATTCGGGTTTAGGAGGGAAACTAATTGAAATTCTCAGGTTGACTCATTTTACTTAAAGAAGACTTTGCTTTATTTGAAATAAGAAACAAAACTGCATTCAATGATTTTGTAAAACACGCTCGAGACGTTCGGGACTCGGACCTACTAAAACTAAAAAAAAAAAAAAATGTTTTTGACACCATTATGTTTACTAGAGAATATTAATCCTGAATTATAAATCCTGTTGATAGCTTAGAGGAAAGTATTTCGTTCTTTTTCTTTAGTTAGTTCGAGTCCCGAGCAAGGCAAGCGAGTTAAAAAATCTTTGAATGCAATTTTGTTTCTTTTTAAAAATAAAGGAGTGCCTTTTAGGTAAAATGAGCCTACTTGAGGATTTAAAGTAGTTTCCCTTAAGAACCCATCTTATTCATCCCACCTGTATTGGAGATACAATCTTGTGGCAAAGGTTTGCAACTCGCCAACCTTTCCAAGTCGCGTGCATACATTTTTATAAAAAATAGTTTCATGGAAGTTTCAGACTTTTGGAAGTACAAGAATCGTTGTTTTATGCACACGTCCTTGACAAATAACTTGAGTATATTGTATAGAGTATAGAAAATCGCTTAGGGTTAGCCCTCACAATTTGGCACAGAGAAACGACATTATTTCGGTTAGGCTTTCGTATACTCTGTTAATTTGGTATTTGTCATCATAACCACTTATAAAAAAATAACTAAGTATTAAAAAAATATAAATGAGTCTGTAGCTTTTCTCTCAGTGTGTCAAACATTTACAGTTATTATTAGTTAAAACGCAAGTGTAAATATTAAACATTTAATTACAAATTTTCGCTGCACGATAGTAATTGTTCTTTAAATATCGTCTTTGGACAATAATCCTACTAGTATTTAATTATGTTATTGCAGACTATTTGATGAAAATGATGACTGACTAGATTAAAAATATGTGTATTAGTCTAATTAGTTCGTCAGTTAGATCACGGAAAATCACATGCCACGTGTTTTTCGTTTTGTCAATCAATAAAAAACTATTACTTTTTAAAATTCAGATGCTAAAGACATTGCCTGTAGTGTCTACTATTGCAAATTTGAGTGCGTGTGAATGTGTCCGTAGTATCGAAAATAACGATAAACGAAATTTAATATAGATTTTTCATAAGTTATCCCACAAATAATCTAATCATCTTTTTTAATCACTTATATTACGGGCACAAACATTGTCAATTGTTTCGAGTATCTGAGACAACAAAATTACTTAAGGCAAAGATAATCAAACACAGTACCCTCATTTTTTGTTAGTCAAACAAAAAAAAATCCACATGCATTTTTTTAAATAACCTAACTGACGAACTAAACACTTCCTTGTTATATTCCCTTAGTGAGCATGCAACCAATGTACCCAGGCATCAAATAAAAATGTAAACGCCCTCGTTTCAGATCGCGCTCACTTACCGTAGCCCTCGCCCTGCAGAAAGAGACGGAACGCCTCCGATATCTTGCCCGGCTGCTCTTCCAGGACCATGCCGCAGTCGGAGATCTGGAATGTTCGGCGGACGAGTTAACAGGCATTCGTTGAAGGCGCAATGGGAATGCATACATAAAAAAAATCTTTGTACGATAGTTTTTACTATACTAGCTTTTTAAATGTTGAATTACACGCAAATCAGAAAGGAAGGATTTTTGATAAAATATTTTAAAACTTTTTTCAAGACTTAAAACGGAGAACGTTCATAGTTCATACTGAATTTCATTCGAATAACTTCAAAGACAGCAAAGTTACATTCTTATTTCTCTGCACAAAACTTCAAGTTTTTAACTCCTATAAGCCTAAGTCAGTCAGCTTCTCCTTTTAAAAAAGGTTCCCGCGCGCCAATGAAATCCCCTCTACTTATAAAGGCCGTTCGCAGAGCATAGCTAAATTCGGGCGTTGACCCGCTGCTATCTCTGTCACACGCACTAATACTGCCCTCACGCTCGCACAGTGCGACGCACATGCTCAAGATAGATAGCAGCGGATAAACGCTAGAATTTCCGTGCTCCGCGATGGCCTTCAGTAATCACCTTCATCCAAGTGGAGTTATTCGGGTGTAGCCTTCCATTGAAGGTCACCGTATCTTCAACATGTGGCGACAGCGCGTCCACTGCTGAACATAGGCCCCCCTTTAGACTTCCATAAGTACCTGTTGGAAGCGACCTGCATCCAGCGTTTTCCGGCGGCCTTTATCAAGTCGTCTGTCCATCTTGAAATTCTGCCCATTGCTACTTCAACTTGCTAATCCGGTGGGCTACGTCGATGACTTTAGTTCGCTTACGGATCTCCTCATTTCTGATTCGAGGGGCACACCGAGCATAGCCTTCTCCATAGCTCGTGGAGCGACTTTGAGCTTTGAGATGAGGCCGATAATGAAAGACCACGTTCAGGTGCCAAGTCATCACTGGTAACACACACTCACCTTCATCCAAGTGGAGTTGTTCGGGTGTAGCCTCCCATTGAAGGTGACCGTGTCCTCGACATGCGGCGAGAGGGCCCCAGTGATGTTCAGCACCGGGGGCTTGATGGTGCTCGTCTCCCGCGAGATGCCGAGGTCGGTCCGCCGGAGGTAGGCGTCGATGAACATGGAGAGGTTGGTCGGATTGACGTTGCGGTTGAAGTGCATCCGGTACATTTGGGTCAGGTCGTGGTTGCGCTCCTCGGGGAACTGTGGGAGATAGGGGGTCGTTCAATACTCAATAGGGATGTAGAGTGGGTTAAAATATGTCATACCCAAGCGATTTAACTAAATGTAAACAAACTTTAGTTATCAGATTTGACAGTTTAACGGGTATCAGGTCGAATGTTCAAATGGTTTAGCAAAGGAAGAAAAAAACTAGAATGTTCTGTTCGTGCTGTTAACCTGTCAATTCTGACATCAAGTTAGTTTACTTAGTTAACTACCTAAATCGCCAGAGTGTAATCCGTTAGATTATGTAAAAATATGGAGCAAGTGGTTTTGGGTTCATTAAATAACTAAACACTTATAAATCATCAATAGATAGATCAATAGATATTAGACAGATTAACGAGATTTCAGGAATGTTAATAATTTTTGAAATATGTTGTTTATAGGAATCAACATAGTGAAGTCAACTCGTACGTAGTAGGTAAGCCCAACACGCACAATCGCACGCAAGTCAATAGGTATGTAGTAAAGATTCCGATGTGCATGATTAAAAAAATATATTGAAACCTCAGTACGAAAAGTATGGCAGTTTAGATCCATAGGTACTCGTAATTCGAGTAAAATAGTCTTTTTTTTAAAGGAAAAGCCTCATCTATCTCCCGAAAACTGGAGTCCTAAGTTTGCCGCCAATATCTAACCTATCTCTCTAATATCTGTCTGTCTGTGTCTCAAACATTTCTACACGAAAACGAGTTACATTGCTGAGATACTTGGTTAGGTAACAGCCTTAAATTTCTTTTGCCCTACTCAAACACTGAAGCCAATGTACTGGCAAATATGCAAATACGCTCGTTCTAAATTCATAATAATATTATGCTAGCGATTTCATGCATATTTTCTAGTATCCCGGAGTGCTGTAGACACAGCAAGGAAACCGGGTCATAACTTTGAATACAACGGGCGCGTAGGAGTAATACTGTAGCAACCCTAGTGTCACCTATCGTTCTGTAATCGAACTTTCAAAAACTTGGCCAAAGAGTACGACATCGCGCTATTGAAGTTTCGAACCGGTTGCATAAATACAACTTCCAACTTTCTCTCTGTGGACTTCGGTCCCCAGGTGTAACATCTGCCTGGAGAGAGATCTCTCTATTGGAGTCTTTCTCAATTTAAGCGGTTTAATAGGTTCATAGTCAAGAAATTTGGAATCCTTGACAAGTACAGCGAACTAGATGAACCATTATAATTTTGCCAATTCATAAACAGTAGTACTAATCTAGATAAAAGACTTATGGAGCTGCCAATTCAATAATTTCGCATAGCCTTAAATGTATATAAAAGGAATCCCTTTTTCTTTTTCTCCCGGCATGACATAGGAATGGCTTTTTGGTTTTTAACCGACTTCAAAAAGGAGGAGGTTCTCAATTCGACCTAATTTTTTTTTTTTTTTTTTGTGTATGTTACTCGATAACTCGAAAACCCGTGGACCGATTTTCAAAATTTTTTTTTTAATCGAAAGGGTATAACTCGAAATTGGTCCCATTGGCACGAAACCAGGATCTGATGATGGAATCTTGGAGAAATCGAGGGAACTCTTCAAATTTTATATGGAGATGTACGGCGTTTTCGGTAATTTGTTGATGAAGTCAAGATTTTACATTCAGTAAACGGAATACTTTCAAAATATTGCTAATTTGAAGTCGGTTTTTTTTTGTTTAAAATTATTGTTATTGCCAAGAGAACGTTCTTATGAAAGAAAATGTTCCAAAATGTAATTGGTAACGTTATGGCGTTTGACATAATATCGATAGAATGCATGGCCTTAAAATTTATAAAAAAATAATAAGCACTTTGTTTTATGTTTAATGCCAATTTGAAATCAAAATGTCAAATAAAACCATCGCATAGCAATCGTCAAGCTATAAGAACAAAATAAAGTAAAAATTTTGATTGAGTTTCGACATGCATACGATATACAGTGAATAATGTAAAGCGTTATTCCTGGACACTCTGCGATGGACAGAGGAACATAGACGCCATTTGTAAATTACAAATGTCATTTTGTGCCTGGCATGTGTTGTAAGCTTGGACTGTAGTGCTTTTGGCCAATTAAACAAACATTTTGATCACACACCACACTTAATTAAATCAATGATTAGGCGAGAGATAATTGTGTGTCGTATGGATCGGTATCAAAAGTGCAAATTCTTTAGGACAAATCCTAGGAAATGAAACGGGGCAATGCGTTTTTAGAGCTCCTCTATCTGTGTACCTAATACTTATTCAATAACTTTCGATCTGTTTATCGAACAATTCAGCAGTTAAATTCGAACAAAATAGCCAATCAATTGTCAACGACACTACACATATTGTTGTCATTTCGACGATACTGTAACGCTGTAACCTAAAGCATAACCTGCAAAAGTAGCAAACAACTGTCAAATCTCAAATCGACTGTCATTCTCGCGGCATTGCAGTATCATCGACAAATCGCATAAATTTCGCAACAGCTTGAAGCCAGATAAAAAAAACACATTCGCTGGAAAGCAGGAAAACTCTAAAGCCTAGTTCGGACTAAGCTAACATTTTAGTCAAGTAGCAAGTAATTTAGTAACTAAATGTGTCTGTTCAAAGACGTTTAATTACTAAATTACTCGCAACTGTCTAAAACACTAGCCTAGACCGAACTAGACTTATTAAAGTGACAATAATAAAATCTCGCGTGGTCTCGTAATCACATCTCGTCTCTACCCTTCAGACTCACCTTCCCAAAGTGGTGCCACATGAGGTAGTCGAGCACGCCCTGCGTCATGCCGCGCGCGCGCAGCGAACGGGAGTTCATCTTCTGGTAGGCCCACTCGATCCATCCCGACTGGTTCGAGGTGCAGTTGATCAATGCTAGGGCGTCCACCTGGAATCGGCGAACAACATCGTATGATGCCAACCCAAGTTTGTACATTTTTGACAATTTTTGCGGCTGGTAGATATAACTGGAGACCGAAGAGCTGGCAGCTTCCTCGCTCAACGCATCAGCATTGCGATTCAGCGAGGAAACGCTGCCAGCGTCTTTAGGACCATGCCTCGGGGGTGCCCATTTTTAAATATAGTCTAGTTTTAAGTAAGTTATATATTTTTTCATTAATGTTTATCTTATTGTGCTATGTTATACTTTTCAATAAATTATTATATTTGACACCTTATATCATTTTATAATGCGCCCTAGCGCCATCTATCGTCAGCCGAACTTCTACTACAAACGTCATGATAACCACTAATGGTATTCCTACATCGCGCCAACGAAGTTACGAAGATCGGTTGCATGAATACAACTTCCATTTTTCTCTTCCGTGGACTTCGATCCCCAGACATATCATCTGCCTGGATCTCTCTATTGGAGTCGGTGAGGTGTCGGATTTAGAAACAACTCTTGTTTCTTCTATGGTGTCGTAAGAAGCGACTTAGGAAATAGGTTCAGGTATATTTTAGGCGACTGTCTAGCAACCTGGCGCTATTGTACCAACTTCTTAACGTAAAATCTTAAAAAGATAAAATAAATAAATAATTAAGTTTTTTTTGTCATCTTTTTGACTTACCTTCTGCGGGTAGGCGAGAGCGAAGCGCGCGAAGATATTGGCGCCAGCGCCGACGCCGAAGCCGATGAAAGATTTGATGCCGAAGTGGCCCAACACGTAGTTCAACTGGTTGGCCAACTCGTCCATAGTCGGGTAGACGTAGCTGCAACAAAATGTTCAAGCTTTAGACCGTGATCAAAGGAGCTTACTTGAGTGATGTTAGATCAACATTGTGATATCATTAGAGACATTGTTTGTGAAGAGGCCACTGAATTAAATTTGTAGAAATGCTTATCTCTTCCCTTTTTAAACCGGTTTTGGGCTCGACACACAAGTCAAAGAAAAACATTTTTTGAACAAGTTTCAGTTTAATTGGTAGTGTTTTTATTTGTCAGAAACAAGTAATCAAATAACTTCCTCGCTAGTCTAAAATGCCTCAGGTTACTTTAATGTAACTCAATGTGGTATGGAACACCACACAAAACACTGGATCTTTACCAGATTTTAAGGAAAACCAGCAACAGCATAAGAATCGTTTTTGTATTTTTAATTTTCGTGTATAATCGAAATCGAATAGGACGCGTAGTGCTAGTAGTGATGTTCTAAGCTACCTGTTACAAAAAAAGGTACAAACCAATGTCCCTTCTATTTTTAGTGTCATTTTCAACGAAAAGTATAATATTTTGCCTAGCTATCTTCCAGGATCAGTGACGCATATTCTCTGAAATTTATGGACGATGCTTAATCGTTTAACAAGTGACCTACATAATTGTACCTCCCTTCATTGTGATACGTAAATATTTCTGTTCTTTCTTCTTAATTTTACATGTTTATGATCCCTAATTGAATAAGCAGAGCACGCATGAAGCTACATAGATAAAACCATAACAATTTGACGCTTCGCAACCACTTCCAGCGTATATCAAGGTTTAAAAGATGAGATAGGTATAATATAACAGGATGCATGTCGCCTAAAGCATTTCCCTGGTCACCCCTTACGACATCAACGAGAAAAATAAAGTCCTTCACAGAAAAAGTTACTACAACTCGCTAACATAGGTACTAAAGTAACAATTTAAAACAGGTTCAATAGCAGTCCGTGACATCCGAAATCAGGCGGCTCCATCGACCGCGTTACATAATACTGCGGTAGCAAATGAATTCGAATCCGGCGTACTATCGTATTTACACGCGTTGACAATAAGCGAGTAGCAAATACGCGTACAAGCCATAATTATATTCTACCTCGAGCTATAGGCATACTCTATACCCTATAGGGTTGGTTACATCGCGAAGGGTCGCAAAAATGCCAGCCAAATGTCGTAGAGGAGCAATTTTCCAGTGAGCGATTTCCCATGCCCCTGGGATGTGCAAAGCCTGACCAGGCGCCGTGGGCCACTCGTGCCGTAGGTAGCCCATATCGAGCGGCGCTCTTACATAATACTGCGGTACCAACTCGGCTACGCCGGTTCCATTCTGAAGCGCTATTCAAATTCGTGGTGGTTGGGTGAATGTTTGTGGTGTTGGGCCCCACGTTGGGCGCCAATTGCGGATTCGCACCGCGGTGCGTACCATCGCGAACCGGGATTGTTGAGCCACTTACCTATGTTTGTAACTTGGTCGTGTAATACTAATCCAATAGATAACATCTGTCAGTCACATCGGTCATTGATTACACGTCTAAATTGGGAACAGTGGCAAGTGGCTCAACAATCCCTGTTCGTGACTGTACATGCATCGTATTCGTAATGTCATGCCTGTATTCCCAAAGCACAAGACGTTACACAGTCAAAACTTTGTTTAATTCACATTGTGTAGTTACGTTGAGCATTATTTTAGGTTAATTTTAGATATGATACAAGACAGGTTGCTAGCCTGTCGCCTAAAGCATACTTAAGCCTTTTCATTGGTCGCCTCTTACGACACCCACGGAAGAAATGGAGAGGTCTTACATCACGAGTAACCAACCGCCAGTATGACGCTAAAATTGGCTGGTTAGCTAGCAGATAAAACGGCTCCTATTTTATAAATGTCGTAACGATCTATTAGTATAAACTTTGTTTCTTATTTACCCGAGTGGGTTTACAACAGCTATTCATTTCTTCCATAGGTGTTGAACAGGTGACTAAGGAAAGCTAGGTTAAGACATGTTTCAAGCGACAGGCTAGAAAGTTGTCACTATTGTACCTCTTTTAACTGACGTAAAATCTAAAAGTAAGCTTAAAAGTGGCTAAGAAATTTTTTGGTCCATGTAACGTTTTACAAGCATGATGTACAACTTAGGGCCGGCGCTCACTGCCGGCATGGCACAGGACGGCATAGTAAGTTGTGCTGCAGCATCCAAAAGAATAACCCGAGGAATGCTTCGGCACGCTGTGGCATGCCGTGGCCTCTCTCAGCATCGTTGTATCAAAATAAAGTAACATGAGTTCTAAACTCATAGTAATAAGATTAAAATAGCTTTTACAGTAACGAAATCCTTTGCCATGACCCGCCGTGCCATGCCGGCAGTCAGCGCCGGCCCTTATGTGTTAATGAAGACACATTTCATAACGGACAGTCATAGACTAAAAATCAATGAAACTGCGGTAATAAAAGTACTTAGGTACTGTTGCTGACTTTAGATACAGTCTAGAGCAGGGGTTCCCAAAGTGTGCGCCTCTGAAAGTATAGACGGGCGCCACCGTGAGGTGATCTCTATCATTATCCAAAACCTCAAAAAATACTTTGCCTTCTGCATACATTTTCATTTTTGTTCCTCTCAACCCAGTCTCATTATAGGAACCTAATTCTTTCTACTGTATCTTGTTCAATTGAATTACGATTAGGGTAGGACGCCATGATAACATCAGTCAACAACATTTTTGAGCACGGGTTATAGATCATTTATTTTTATTACTTTGGTACTTAGAAATAAGAAAAATAACAAAAAAATGTTCTGTATTTGCTTTTACGAGTACAAATGGTAAAAAAAAACAGTGAAAATACTTGAAAAATACATAGAGATCATTTATTAAATGATACCGAACATCAAATTATGATTTCTTTTTTAGAAAAAAAGTTTTAAAATAGAGTTAAAAACAATTAAAAGTTAATATTTTTTCCTATTCCTATTATGTTCAGTAGAATTTTCTCATATTAACCCTCAAATATAGTCTCCTTTCATGCTTTCAGTATGTAGTGACCCTAGCGCCACCTATTGTCAAGTAGTAGGACTTCTTTCACGAACTCCATCAACTGTCAAAGTGTTCTACATCGCGCTAACGAAGTTTAGAAAATATTTTGCATAAATACAACTTCCAAAATTTTCTCTTTTTGGACTTTGGTCCTTAGGTATAACATCTGCCTGGAGAAAAATCTCTCTATTGGAGTCTTTTCCACAAGTACTCATATACTGGCCTTTGGAACGTATCTCAAATGCCATTATATCTTGATGGAAACGTTGCCCTTGTTCTTCCGAATAAACTCCGACATTATTTTTAAATTTATCCAAACAAGAAAATACCATAATATGCATATTTAGACACATTGTACATCCGATGTTGGAAAAATTCATGATCATGACATTCATCACCTCCTCATAATTATCGTCTCTAAAGAAACCATGAACTGCCTTAAAATTATCCCAGGATTTATTCTCTTCTTTGCTAAGCAACTCTTAAAAAATATCACAACGCATAAGTTTTTGAGAATAAAAATATTTGAGAGCCTAGAAAGATTCCACTTTAATTTTCGCATCTGAGAGTGCACAAAAGCCATTTTGCGCAAGTCAATAAAGCTAATTAAGATATGAAACACGTTATTTCTGTAATATTCAGACACGTACTGTCGTAAACAACGAGCGACACTACTACACGCCCTCTTCTTTTTGTTTTTGCAACCGTTAGAGCGCAAAGACTGACATAAATTTATTGAGTACGAAAAGAAAAAAAATCAAATTGCTCTAATTTAAAAAAAAACAAATATTTTGGATTTGTTTTTACTTTTTTTTCTATATATGTGCATATATAATCAGAATATACTAAGTAAAACCCATGCTCAAAACAAAATTTTTTTTTTGTTGACCGGTGTAATTCTAAATTTGTAAGCGCACATTGGGATGAAAAAGATTGGGAACTTCTGGTCTAGAGCATTTATTTTCTACACCAGTCGAGCCAATTGGCTACTTTCGAAAGGAAACGTATGTTGAACTTTCCCTTTGTTCATCTAGACAAGAATGAAAGTACATTTTCGTCAAAGCTACGTAATTGGAGGGCGTGTAGTACAGTCGGCTGCGGAGATATCGATACAGATACGTAAACACAAACGGCCAAGTGCGAGTCGGTCTCGCTCGAAGGGTACCAAAACATCAACTGCAAAAAATCACGTTTGTTGAATGGGAGCCCCACTTCCATAAATACTTATTTTACATTAGGTATGTCAATTTAATTATTTACTTTTGAAGTAGATATACTAATATTTCAAGTGTCTGCCTGTTACAGTTTTCATATTGACCCAAAAACACCAAAACAATACCGATTGTTGGATGGGAGCCCCCTATAAATATTTTTTGTATTTGTTGTAATAGCGACAATAGAAATACATAATCAGTGAAAATTTCAATTGTCTAGCTATCACCGTTCTTGAGATACAGCCCAGTGACAGACAGACGGACGTATGGACGTAGTGCGAAGTCAGTAATAGGGTCCCGATTACACCCTTTGCGTACGGAACTCTAGAAATCACATTTATACTCCCAATTGAACACGCTACGCAGTTATTTTCAGCACGACTTCAGGTTTAACTGTAAATCAAAGAGGCTGAGTATATATCTTATGACATTCAAGTTAGAAATGGCGATGGGTTGTTCAAAAACCTGACAATATAGCAAGTGCCATCGTCCCAGCGACCTTATCGACAAGGCAATATTTGCCGTGTGGTATCGGGATAGAATAACAACTCCCGATCTCAATCGGAGTCTTTCCCACAACCCGGTGAGGTGTCGGGTTTAGAATAACTGTCTGATTCTTCCATGGGTGTCGTAAGGGGCGACTAAGGAAATAGGTTTAGGTATGCTTTAGGCGACAGGCTAGCAACCTGTCGCTATTCCACCAAACCTAAAACTATGCTAGAAGTGGCTGCGTCGCGTGAAACAATCATCATGGTTTTGTCTGTCCCGTTTCGCGCGCTCTGCCTACCCCATTTGGGGACAGGCGTGATTGTATGTAGTATTTTTGGCACACAGGCTGTGTGGACTGTACCGGCGGCGCCGGGGAGGCGCGTCGGTACCCATTAACGCAGTTTATTCACCTACAAAAGAGACATTTCTTTGCCGCTCACCCACTGCCTCGATAGCGTTATCGTTTCAATAAAAACAACGTTCGAGAAGCAAGATACAGACGCACTCCGCGGCGGCATGGCAGATTTCCCTTCAGCCCTGTCTCGTGGAGATTTGGCAACCAACTTCAAATCGGGAAACGCGTTTTCTCGTCTCGTAACCAGATTCGGCAGAAGACCTCTAATTGGGAAACGCATTTTCTCGTCTCGTACTCAGATTCGATGGAAAATTTGAAATTGGAAATTGCATTTTCCCGTCTCGTAACCAAATTTACTGCCAACTTCAAATTGGAAAATGTATTTTCCCATTTCGTAACTAGATTTACTACTTACTTCAAATTGGAAAACACATTTTCCGGTCGCATGAACAGATTTAGCAGCCGACTTCAAATCGGGTAATGCATCTACCCCTTTCGTAACTAGAATGTTTAGCGCAGGAACACGCGCGCTTGATAGACTACCTGTCACTTTATGACATCTTTGGCAAGGCCCACAACGAGATCTTTAGTTTCGCCTTTCTACTCGCGCCTTGCTGTGCAAAGCCGGCAGATTTGGCAGCCAACTTCAAACTAGAAAACGCATTTCCTCCCAGAATTGTCCATAGCTTCCAATTGAGATTTTCCCATTTCGAAGCTGGTTAACCGTGGTTACGATGGTCCAAAATGCAGATTAGTACGAAATCGCTTTAATATCCTTAGCACTGTGATATATGCGTGGTAGCGGACGAGACAGGCCAAATCGATCGCGATGAATGAGTAAAATGCCAGGTTGGCGGCACTCCTATGTTTGTCCTAGTTCGTGTGCCGGTCGTCGACACGGCTCATACATGTAACTGACACAACGCTCCGGTTTTGCATATACTTCTGTGTTACTTACTGATTTTATTAGTATATTCCATACGTCCATACCTTACAGATATATTTATCGCTTCTGGAAGTTTGGACTGTAAGACGCGACAGGGAAGTTTCCATACATATACCATGCCTGTACCTATTCCCATATGGGGTTACATAGACTGAAACCATGACCATTTCACGTAAGTAAATCAGAAATAGCACAAGCTTAAAGGGCACTGGGCCATTTTTTTAGCTTCTGTAAACAAAAAGGTCACTTTGTCATGCACGTTTTCTAAGGTATCTAAACACACGACAGCTAAATGAGTCCTCAACATCAACTTGGCGATAAAGCCGAGTTTAAGAACGACTAAATCGGCAAACCGTTTAGGGATACTTAATAGACCTGGCATAGTTTCGGAGGCCCCACTTTCGTTTGGAGAGGGTGGATCCCTACATCATGTTAGGGAGGTAATGGATATGTTTTTATGGAACCGATATAGGAGTGGGAACCGAAGTTGGAAGCAGAACAACCCAAAAACGACCAACTAGATTTCATGACAAAAATAATAAACGTTTCTCAAATCCAACACATGATACGTAATTTAATTAACGTATTGAGAGCTTGGTGAAAGTCATTGGTGACCTCCGATTAAATCCGATTTAAAATGACGGAGTTGAAGTCGGAATAGATGTGGTATCCATCGGGGACAGTTTGGATTGGTTTGTCACGCAATTGCATCAACCATGGGTATCGCCGTGCTCTTGTTTATACGAAAGAAAAATCATTTGTGTCAAAACAGAAAAATAATCATTTTTTAATCAAATGCCCTCAAAAGGAAAGACACCCGAATCCGGCACGTGCTTACGAAAGACAAATACATATTATAACGTACGAATTATACAATCCTTATTGGATAGCAGAATCCAGCGATTTAATGCCCATTAGCCGTGGAATTGAAGCGGATAAAGTTGCTTCTCATATTTCTGGTAATTAAGATAAAACGCCTTCACGTCTGCGAGGGCGGCATCCGTACTAATTATAATTAGGGATTTTGATAAACGTTTCCGTTTGATTTGTTAAATTGGACGATTTCTTGGATAACTTGTTCGGTATTTGATAGAGTTGTCTTTGTTTAGCTTTTGCGTAACGAATAACACCTCTCAGTTTCTTCTTGAACGTTAAAGGCGACCAAGGATAGGTTTAGGTATGCTTTAGGCGATAGGCTGACCCCCTGTCGCTTCTCTATCTCTTCCATCTGTTTTTACATATACATAATTCTCACGCCTGTATTCCCATGAGGGGTAGGCAGAGCACATGGATTCAAAGATCCAGTGCCACGTCTAGCAAATTCAGGGTAACCAGATGGTTAAATGTGATATTGCGGTGACAGGTTGCTAGCCCATCGCCCACAATACACTAACCCTTTCCCAGAGTCGACTCTTACGACACCCACGGGAAGAAAGGTGGAGGTGGTATTCTAACCCGGCACCACACGGGATCTGTTTTTAAAGCTAAAAATATGTTGGAACCGGCTGCGAAATGTGAAATAGTCATAGTTTTGATTGTGTAATTTTTCATATGGTCTGCCTACCCCATTTGCGAATACAGGCGTGATGTACGTATGTTTTGTCAACGTAACGTCCCGTTGCTCTGCCTACTGTTCTACAGACTCGATGTTTATACATGTACCATGGCGAACCGGGATTGTTGAGCCACTTACCATGTTTGTAACTTGGTCGTGTAATACTAATCCAATAGCTGACATCTAGTCTGTCACATCGGTCATTGATTACTAGTGTCCGACCGAAGCTTCGGCTTCGGCTTCGGCTTCGGCCACCTTCGGCCAAAAAAACCACCTTCGGCCCAAAATTTGGCCGAAGCTTTGGCCGAAGCCGAAGGTTTGCAAGTTGTGATTTGAAATTGAACAAACGATGCCAGAGCGAGACGGATAGTGCGCAGCGGTTAGCAGGACAGCGTTTCGCCAGCCCGATCGCATTACTTACAGTTAATTACATAAATTACGGACAACACATACAATAACAACATAGTCACACTTGATTTAGAAGCGAAAACTGAACCATAATTTTACTGCCGTTTTTTTTACTATTAGTAAATTTTCGTATTTCTTAGAGTCAACATGGGGTCAACACACCTTTGGCTTCGGCTTCGGCTTCGGCCGAAGGTTTTGATGAAAGCCGATTAATCGGCTTCGGCTTCGGCTTCGGCCAAAATTGTGCCTTCGGTCGGACACTATTGATTACACGTCTAAATTGCGAACAGTGGCAAGTGGCTCAACAATCCCGGTTCGTGACTGTACACCACAATGTAGGTCATTTTAAAACACCGCAACTTTGAACCACTGCATGGAACAAGTTCTTCGGTATCGACGCTCTTAGCATGGCATGTTTTGGCAACGTCAGTGCATTATCGACCCAACGTAACTAGGTCTTGCCTCCTTTACAGGTTTACACAGTTTTTCACGTGTAAGAAAAGGCCAGCTATAGTTGGCCAGTTGAATAGGCCTTGTGAACTCGCATAGCAACACTGGGGCAAACAAATGAATGCTATCCATTTTACTGCAGTACCTGCCGTAAAACGGAGTGGGTGGGGACAGAACTGACAGACTATTTTTAGGGTCCCGTACCCAAAGGGTGTAAAAGGGACCCTACTACTGAGACTTTGCTGTTGTACTAAAAATCGTTTTTTTTGGTGTTTTTGGGTTGATATAAATACAGGTAGACACTTGAAATATTAATTGAATTTAGTGCGCGAGTCCAAATCGCACTTGTCCGTTTGTTCTTTAAACTATACGAGATCTCGCTAATTCCGGGATCTCGTAGGATTGTCGAATTTGCGTTCACTTACTCGCAACCTCTCTCACCACGTTCTACGGTACTAGTGTACTGAGAACTCAGAGCGCCTAGTCTCGTGTAATGAATCCGATCAAGGGCCGTTTAAAGCGAAGAGTTTTATAGAAACCGTGTCGACAACGGAAGTTGTGCAAACGTGCCGCTTGGAGGCGCCGTCTCAGTTTCCATACAATTCTTCGTGTTAATTCGCAAACGAAATCGTTATCGTTTCATGGCCGTTTTGATTAGGTACAGTCGAGTTCATTAATATATGAGCAAAACTGACGGTTCAAAAATATCTGTACACCTTTATGACATTGATAATAAGGTGCAAAATTTACATTTTATGAACTCAACTGTACAGTACAATAAGCATTCGTTTCGCGTAAGTCGTTCATAAGCGGTTCGAACTGTGGCCTCTCAAGCAGACGGTAGTGGGATCAAACCCCGGACTTGCACCTCTGAATTTTTCGGAATTTAGGTATGTGCGATATCAAATTTGATATTTATCACGAGCTATTCGGTGAAGGAAAAACATCGTGAGGAAACCTACACAACGACGAAGTAATTCAACGTTGTGTGTGAAGTTCCCAATCCGCACTGGGCCCGCGTGGGAACTGTAGCCCAAGCCCTCTCATACTGAGAGGAGGCCTGTGCCCTGCAGTGGGACTTATATAGGCTGATGATGATGAAATCGCAATGCTGATGTTCGGAAGCCGCCAGAATGGCCGCACCTGCGACCTAGCTGCCTTCACGAACTTCTAGCAAAAGTTCTGTGAAAACAATTTATTTCACACAAAAACTTGCCAGCCTAAAAAAGGAGTAGGTACCTTTGTTTTTATTATAAGTTCGCCAATAGAGGGACTGAGTGAAATATGCTTTGAGATCCGTAAAGAGAACAGGAACAGCACGTAGTTCTAGCAAATGGCATCGACGATATCACTGTAGTTTCCATGAGTTTCCAGCAAAGTTTCCCAATCTCTTTTTAATTACACGACCTAGGGGGATTTTGAATAAATCGCCATCCGGTATTAAAAAAACCGGTCAAGTGCGAGGCGGACTACAAAACTACCAAAAACTGCAAAAAAAATCCGTTTTTTGTATGGGAGCCCTATACGCCTAAAGCATACCTATAAACCTATTTCCTTAGTCGCCTCTTACGACATCCACAGAAGAAACAGTGTTAGGGTCTCCCCACATTAGTGGACGCCTTTTCGGCAAAATGCGGGTAGAAAAAGCTTTATGTCAACGCAATAAGGGCGAACAAGACGTCAATCGGCTCGGCTCGTTCGACCGAGAAAGGCCGAGCCGATTGACGTCTTGTTCGCCCTTATTGCGTTGACATAAAGCTTTTTCTACCCGCATTTTGCCGAACAGGCGTCGATTGGTTTGGTGAGACCCTTATTCTATCCCGACACTACACGTAAATGTTATTCCCGCTTTAAGAGGCGGTGGGATCGCTTAGCGACTTGAACCGTTTAGGTATCTACAGACACAAACACACTTTAGCGCAACACTAATGCGTGTAACACAATAAGCAGATACGATATCTGTACCTAAACGGATATCTGTCAATATCGCTCCCTATGTACACAATTCATTGAGCTAACACGCACAGCACAGTGCAGATAACTTATATTTTACCGTCAAGTCCGTGTTGGCACCGACATACGGAAAGATGGCATTTATACGCAGATAAAATATTATCGTATCTGCTTAGTCTGACACGCTTAAGTATGCGTTCCTGATGAACCGTTTGTTTCCATTGAAAGGTATTACATCCAATTAGCTAAAAGAGAAGCCGTACAAGAGGGGATTACATGTTTGTTTGCGCCGACATATAAAACAACAAGTCTATATTAAAAGTATCCTGTTTATTCAAGTGGTTTGAGTTTGTTTTCTCGTTCAAAGGATTACGGATAGTTAGTAAATGGTACATTATCAACATGTTTGGTCTAGCATCGGCTTATACAACGTGGCGTGACGCGATTGTATGACGCTGTTGTCTCTGCCTACCCCGCAGGAAATAAGGTGTGACCTTTATGATCTTATTCATATAATTGACTGTAAATATTTCAACCAGCGGTCGGTCTCTGCGTCTAAAAATCCCAGTAAAACATTTCCTGAAATTCATTATTAACTTTTAGAAGACAAAAGTTTCATTGCTTTTCAGGTGAATGCGCTTTGTACCGCACTATATGAATGCAATTCAAAACAAAACATACTTCGAGGCTAAGTCTAATAGTTTATTTCTATTGAGTTTTAAAGTAGTAATTTGGGGTTTTTAGTGAAATTACTACAACAATTTAAGCATGTAAAAGTAACCAATATAAAAAGGTTGAGTATATACGCCAAATTAGTTTGTCTATTTCACGTTTCGTGTGCTCTGCTTACCCCATTGGGAACATAGGCGTGATTGTATGTATGTACAGTCAGGGAAATTGGATGTTTAGCAGGTTGAGATACTTCTAAAATTGGCCTGATTACTGTTTCCAGCCAGTTGGATGACATAAATACTCAACATTGAACTTCATGGTGAAGTTTGTCCTATAATGCGAACAAATTATGAAGGCGGTCAACATGCGAAACATTCAGTTGCCTCGAATGTATGTATGTATGTTAAGACCCTTTAGGTGGGACTGGACAGATTCGTATTAAATCAGTTGAGTTTTAAGCCAGAATCGGAGTATGTATGACTCTAATGTTGCCGGTTTCTATTTAAGTCAGATTCTGAGTATGTTCGATTATGAATCGGGCATTTGTTAAGTTATCCAAATTCCTAAGATGTTAAATTATTCAGATCTCAAATTCGTAGCTTTTCAGATTCTTATAATGTCGGATTCTGAGTTTGTCAGAAAGTCATAGATCCGGAATATTAGTATGGTGTCATTCTGAGTTTGACAGATCTGATGTTGATTGGATTCTGTTTGGTCTTTTTGCTGATAAGGTCAGATAATTATGTCAGTCAATTTCTGAGTACATCAGGCGAATGTACAGTCATAGGGAAAATAAAATTTAATACTTACAGCTATATTTTTTTTCTTTTCTTTTTTCAAATATTGGACACGTAGGCATGTGATAAAAAAAATACATACCTACCACTTGTTTGCAGTACTTTAACACTAAACTAAAGTCCTCTTAAAATTAGCCCTTTACGTCGAACGCGTTAGATACACCTATTTCATAACTTATACATTAAACGGCATCCGATAATTATCTTGAACAATCACGGGAAGATTCACTCTCAGAACTCTTGAACAACGTGTAAATTATCTAAAAAAAAACATTAATTAAGGAGGTAAAAGGGCTAAGCAAATTTAGTATTAAAGATTTTGAATTGCCTTTAATTCGACATTTTACCGCGGACGAAGTCGCGAGCAACGCTAGTATAATGTAGTTGAAATTCGTAGCAATTTTTACTGTCTCTAAATGTACCTGGTTTTCTTGGAATAAAATATGACATAAAATCTGGCAAAATCAGAAAGCGTCATTTTCAGAATTGATCATTAAAAGAAACTGTCAAATGTCTTAATCGAATCGATGCTAATCGGTTGAGACAAGAAACTGCATAGGTTTGAATCCAACCTATTACCAATCCGACCTAGCACTGTTTTGTCATGGGACTTTATACGAATCTGACGTACTCAGAAATTGGTTTAAAAAGAAAATGACTACCATATCATAAGTCCTATGTCGAAAATGATTTATTCAGAAACAGACTGATGGCAAATCTGACCTCAACAGATTCGTACCTAATCAGATTCTGTCCTATAACTCAACTGATTTAAAACGAATCTGTCATGGCACGCCTAAAGGGTTAAGACAGGCCAACGTCTGTTGGGTCATCCTAGTATAAACATAATTCAGAGGTCGTAATGTTAACCCTGATCGTGTTTCAGGATCTTTGTGAGTCCTTTTCAATCCTGAAGGATGGGATATCTTATCAGGAAGCTTTCATCCGTTTGTCCTTGTTACGGAAAAATAAACCATTGTTTGTAAACCGATAGAATCACATTCACACCTCTCCGTTTGTCTGTGGATATCCTATCGACTGAAATATATTTAGGTGTGCAGGCGACAGGCGACTGTACCTATCATCTACACGTATTTGTCACGCCAATAGGGTAGGCAGAGCACACGAAACGCAGCAGACAAAACCACGACTATTTGGCATGATTTCCACCAAACGGCCGGAATCGGAAAGAATTTTACGGTCTTTTTAAACGATACTGAACCTTACGGTCACTGTGTTTAAGTCTACATTACCTTATTTTTGTATTCCGTGGTCGCGGGCGACGTACGTCACCTAGCTTTTGTACGCTGCTTGGTAATGTAGACTTAAACACAGTGTCAGTAAGGTTCAGTATCGTTTAAAGACCATAAAATTCTTTCCGATTCCGGCCGTTTGGTGGAAATCATGCATTTCACGTCTCGTAGACACTTCAAGAATTTTTTGGCTTAGGTTCTATGTTAAGGGCTAAAACAGTGACAGGGTGGTGAAATGGTGATGTGTGTACAGTCACGAACCGGGTTTGTTGAGCCACTTGCCACTGTTCGCAATTTAGACGTGTAACCAATGACCGATGTGACCAGCTAGATGTCAGCTATTGGATTAGTATTACACGACCAAGTTACAAAGATTGGTAAGTGGCTCAACAATCCCTGTTCGCGATGGTATGTAACACTCCGCAGTAAAGATACCTACGCTTCGTCGGCGAGACTTCGTGAACAGTCTACGACAAGCAGGTAACAGTAGAAAGAGACAGAAATATATTTACGTTTGAACATGTTCGGGAGTGAAGCTTCTTTTGTACCATCGCGAACAGGGATTGTTGAGCCACTTACCTATCTTTGTAACTTGGTCGTGTAATACTAATCCAATAGCTGACATCTAGCTGGTCACATCGGTCATTGGTTACACGTCTAAATTGCGAACAGTGGCAAGTGGCTCAACAATAACGGTTCGCGACTGTACAACCTATTCTGTGCCGAGCAGAAACGCGGCTAAAACGTTTGAATTCAAGAAGCTGGTTTAATATACAACGCATCCGCTTTACAAAGTATACGTACAAATTAGGTCAGGAGTCTTAAACCACAAGCAAACTCGAGTGAATGAAGCATGCTAAAGGAAGATGAAGTAAAAAGTTAAAGCTGAAGTTGAGCACTGAAGTATTAAGTAGTTGCATCGTTAATGATTAATTAGCCAGCTTAGCACGGCCTTAGAGTAGCGAATAGTACGAACATGATGTCCACTCCCAAACATATAGGTAAGTAAGTAACATAATAGGTAATAGTACTACATATCAGCACCAATATCTGATACAATATGAACCTTTTATAAGCCTACATACCTACATTTTATAGAACCTTTTCA
This sequence comes from Adoxophyes honmai, assembly GCA_005406045.1. NCBI lineage: Eukaryota > Metazoa > Arthropoda > Insecta > Lepidoptera > Tortricidae > Adoxophyes > Adoxophyes honmai. The sequence continues at coordinate 61,430 of BHDV01001447.1, forward strand.
AAGAAAAAATCATTACGATTTCCTTTGATAAATAATGGGATGTCATCATAACGTTTACTGTGAATTGATTCCATGGTGGCTCATGAATTAAAGTCCTTGACTGTACGAAGAGACTGATGAATGTGGATGAAGCAAAAGAGGTATGTCAGGATCGTAGCAAGTGCTACACAGTGGTCTCTGCCTATCCCTGTGGGAAAGAGGCGTGAGTGTATATATGAAAAATCAACGCATGGCAACATCAAAAACCCGCCTCGACCTTAAAACAAAGGACGAACGAAAGTTCAGCTAAACCTTTTATTTCCTAGATCAAGGGCTCGGCTTACACGCGAGGCTGAGTAGGCTAGTGGATTTCAATAAGGCAATAAGTTCACCTCCGACCCGGGCTGGTAATTCGCTTGATGAGATTTGGCTGCGAGGCCTGACAGCTTCGCGGCGAACGAATTTGACAAGCGAAATACATTGGGCGGAACGTGGGCCGCGAGGTGTGGCTTTTCGCACGTGGAGCTACACGAAGTGACGGAACTGAGCAGTAATTTTAATTACAAACCAGTTGGTAACAGTGCGTCGCACATAACGCTACCAGACGCGACGAAACGAAACCCAGTTTCAGTGTTGACAATTAGCGACTTCGTCGCTAGACGTGACGACTTTTGCTTAAGTCTTACGACATTATGGAAGAAATGTAGAGGTGTTATTCTAAACCAGTGGTTCCTAACCTGGAGGTAATTACCCCCGTAGGGGTACATATTTTCGTTTGAATATTTGTGGTTTTAATTATTTTAAATTAGCTCAAATCCCATACTTGTTCACAGAGGTAGTGACATTGAAAAGGTTAGGAAGCACTGTTATAAACACAATACCATACACAATTGCAAAAATTCACGGGAAATGTTTATTTTTTACGGAGAACAGAAGTATTGTCGTCGACGACAAATCTGCTGTTGCGGGGCGGGAGACTTAGAAATGCCTGCTAACAGAACAAGTTTAACACAAACATTATCTTCCACATACAACATACCTCATGCGTGACTTACAATACCGCAGTACAGTAAATGGGATGAGGAGGGACTGAGTTATAAATGGAGAGAATAGAGATGACACAGAGACGTGGTTTTTGTAGGCTACAGCTAGCTAACCAGTGTGGTGTCGGGATAGGACAACACCTTTCAATTTCTTCCAAGAGGCGACTAACTCGTTTAGGTTTTAGGAGAGATACTAGCAACCTGTCACTATATCTCTCCCTACGTTTAAGCCTAAAATTATGAAATAGGGTGCCTTGTAACGTTGCTTTTTCTCAGCCTACCACATTCGGGAATATAGACGTGAAGCATGTACGCCGCTCAACGAGCAATGGAGAGGGCTATGCTCGGGGTGTCTCTACGTAACGTCAGATATGAGGAGATCCGTAGACCAAATAAAGTCACCGGTATCCCACCGGATTAGCAAGTTGAAGTGGTGGTGGATGATGTCGAAACTACTTGAGTGGAGACCACGGACCAGCAAGCGCTTAGGTCGACCTACAAGATGGACAGACCTTATAAAGGTCGTCGGGAGACGCTGGATCCAGGTCGCTTCCAACCGGTATATGGAAGTCTAAAGGGGAGGCATGTTCAGCAGTACGTATGTAAAAATATTTTCATCGAGACTTGTGCCCTGTGTGGTCTCGGGTTAAGAATAACATCTCTCCATTTCTCCCGTGGATGTCGTAAGAGGCGACTACGGAAACGGATTTAGGTGCATTTTAGGCGACATGCTACCTGTCACTATTGTTCCTAAACTTAAAATCTGAAAAGATATGCTTGATTTTGCAACGAATCGGGAAATGTCATTACTTTTGTCTACGTAGCGTAGCGCCCCGCCTGCCCCATTTGGGGGCACAGACGTGTATCTAGGCTTATCTTGTACGTCATTCCCGTCCCGACTCACCCCGACCTGCGGTGTATGGGTAACCCTTGTTATTCCGACGCAACTTGTTGGCACAAGGCTCGCGGCCGGGTAATCTCCAGTAGTTTGCCGAAGTATTAAATGTTAGATTTGATACGCATAGTTTGTTCCCCGTCATGTAGACACGACGGGGTTGGCATACCGCAAGGTCCCGCTGTTGGCAACACTCATGCGGGTTCATTTTGGGTTCCGTAGAAGGGTGAAACGGGACCCTATTTACTTCACTTCGCTGACCGACTGTAGCAACGCTGTATCTTACGAACCGTGCTAGCTAGACTGATGAAATTTTCACAGGTTATGTATTTCTATTGCAGCTATAACAACAAATACAAAAAATAATTTAATTGTGTACACCAGCGTTTCCCAATTGCCGACCCGGTACCGGGCCATCTAAATAAAATACCGGGTCGCGACATTCCCGTTTTTACTGTACTTAAATAAATGTATACTTTTTCTACAGGTAGCCTTGGGTTTAAGTGTTAAGTGGGCCATGAAGGGGTAGTGCGAAAATTACCGGGCCACGGGAGAACAAAGATTGGGAAACACTGGTATACACCTATCTACGTTAAAAGTAAATAATCTCTCATGCAAAAAACGTGTTTTTAATTACGTCGTAAACTTTTCAAGAGGTCTAAACTTTTTCTAAATGTGGCTATATAAAGTGAAATAGTCATAATTTTGACTATGTATTAACGTTTTATGTGCTCGGCCTATCTCTTTTGGGTATACGTCGCCTCTTACGACATCCACGGAAGAAATGAAGAGGTGATATTTAAACCCGACACCACACGAGATAATACGCGCTGTTTGTACGTAAACAAACTACACCCTAGCACTAGCGTTTATACATACATATGTAGTATACATACATACAATCACGCCTGTGTTCCCAAATGGGGTAGGCAGAGCACACGAAACGTGACATAGACAAATCCATGTTCATGACTAAGTAGGTATATCACGCTTTGCAGCGACTTCTAGCATTGTTTTAGGTTTGCGAAGATGGAAGAGGTGAAATAGTGGCAGGTTGCCAGCCTGTCGCCTAAAGCATTCCTAAACCTATTTCCTTAGTTACCTCTTACGACATCCACAGAAGAAATGGAGAGGTGTTATTCTATCTCGACACCACACAGAAAAGCGTTTGTAGCGTGTGCGAATAAAATATTTTTATAGTATGTACTTGATGCTTAAATACCCCTCATGGGAATACAGGCGTGAGAATGTGTATGTATATACATACTTGATTACACCGCTACGAGTAGAATAAGAAAGGTTTATTTATCAAAAGGATAAAGCAGTGAGCAAAATAACACCTGTAACATTTCAATGGACCCAAAGGAGAGACTCCTTTGACAAGCGTAGCATGCACGGTTTTCATCCGAAAACTCGCGGAGGTTTTATACGCTTTCATTTCTTTACGGACGGAAGTTTACAAAAAACATATTTAGCATTATGCACATACGTCGCCTGTTGCTAGATCCACGGTAGAAAGGGAGCTGTGTTATTTTAAAACCACACGGCTTAATCCTACGAGGGTCAAACTGAAAGTTTCGGGAATAGAAAAAAATATGCAGTTAAAATGATCAAAAGTAATTTTATTGCTTTTAAAAGTATTCTCCCTTATATTAAATGTACTTTTCCATACGTTCAAACCAGTTTTTGAAGCACTCATTGAACGCTGAAGGGGGGGTCGACAAAATGGCCGTTTTGTACGCCTCCACGGCATCTTCTGGCGTCTGGAACTGCTTACCACGTAACTTATCTTTGATTCTGGGGAATGTGAAAAAGTCATTGGGACTTAAGTCAGGGCTGTATGGAGGATGGTCAAGTAATTCGACTTTTTCACCGTCTAGATAGTCCTTTGTTAACCGAGCCGTATGGGAGCTGACATTTCCATGGTGAAGGATGATGCGACGATTGATGTTTTTTTTTCTCAGTTCACCAAACACACTCGGCAAACAAATGGTTGCATACCAATTGGCATTGACTGTTCTACGATCATCAAGAGGAATTGTAGCCACGTGACCCGATTTGGAGACAAAAGTAGCCATCATCTTTTTGGCCGTGCTGCGAGAGCGAACCACTTTTGTCGGCTTAATCTCGCCTTCATAGACCCATACTCGAGATTGGTGTTTAGTTTCAGGCTTATATGCGTATATCCATGACTCATCACCCAATACAATACTAAAAACTGCATTTGAGCTTCTTCTGTTGATTTTATTTAAAGTTTTGGGGCACTAATCGACACGAGTCGTTTTTTGTTTGTCGAACAACAGATGAGGTATCCACCGGGAAAACAATTTTCGCACGCCTAACTCTTGCTGTAGAATAATTTGTATTTGACTCATTCCAATGCCCAGACACTCCTGAATTTCCCGATATGTCACATGTCGGTCTTCCGTAATCAGTTTACGCACAAAATCGATGTTTTCTTGGGTGACTGCCGATTTTGGTCGACCTTCACGCACATTGTCCATGAGGGAAACACGGCCACGTTGAAATTCCGAAAACCACCTGTATATTGTAGTCATCGAAGGTGCTTCATTATTAAAAGCAGCAATCATCCGGTCTCCACATTATTTTTGTGTTAATCCACTTTTAAAGTCGCAGTAAATCATAGGTCTTAAATTTTCACGAGACAATTCCATGTTGAGCAGCGACTCATCAAGTTCAAAAAACAATTGAAACCGAACCATTGTTTTTTTTCTATGTGGCCAGTGTTTTAAGATATAGAAACTTTGACGATTGTAAAAAGGTATAATACGTGATAAAAAATAGTATTTAAATATTAGTTTCCCGAAATTTTCAGTGCAGCCCTCGTAGACACAGTAAAATACACCTAAACCTATTTCCTTAGGCGCCTCTTACAACGTTCACGGAAGAAATGACGAGGTGTAGAAATGGAGAGGTCTTATTCCAAATCCGACACAACACGGAGAAACAAATGTGAAAGAATTATAAAATGGGAGAAAATAATGAAATGTGGTGTCAGTAAATATTTGTGAATTTGATATTGTACTTGGCAATTTTGTATCAGAGATTAAAGACGAGACTATAGTCAGGCTGTGATTGCGCTGTGCACCTCTGTGATAAGCGTGTCACAGGCTAAGCAGATACGATAAATGCCATCTTCCCATATGTCGGCGCCAACAGATACTTGACGGTGAAATATAAGTTATCTGCTCAGTGTGTTGGCTCATTGAATTGTATAGGAAGCGATATTGACTGATATCCGATCAGATACAGATATCTTATCGTATCTGCTTAATGTGCGACACGGTGATGATAAGATAATATTTATACAAAATCTAAGCCTTCCGGGGGCAAACGGTCCGGGAAGAAAGCTGTTGATTCCCAAGCACCTAATTTCATCTTTGTTTGGCCAGGTAATGATGTTGCCATATTTTTGAATAATAAGTGGGTAAATTCATTTAGCTCGGGGTGTATTTCTGCGGAACGTGATGCGACATAGAGGGGAGGGATGCGAGATTGAGTGGGTATTAGGGGGTACTTAAATTTAGCACCTGTAAACTGCATCTAATTTTTTGGGTGCCGTACACAAAGGGAAAAAACCGGCCGATTTTAGTGGTCATGGTCATCATTCTGCGAGTTGTACCTCAAGAGCCGTGATAACTAGGCAGTTGAAATTTTCACAGATTATGTGTTTGTATTGACACAACGACAAATACTAAAAACAAAATAAAAATAATTAAGAGGCTTCCATGCAACAGACGTGTTTTTGACGATTTTCTTAATGTCATAAACCGCAATTTACCTTCCATTTACTTAGTCAATAGTACAGACCTTTTTGTGCCCGAGTCCGACACGCATTTGGCCGGTTTTTAAGATTCTGTACCTAGATGGCAAAAAATTTAACTCTACTAGATTTGTAATAAGGCGTGATGCTAAAAGTGGCTATGAAACATGATATGGTCATTGTTTTGTCCATGTAACGTTGCGTGAGCTCTGCCAACCCCATTTGGGAACAGTCGTGACGTATGTATGTGGTTCTGAGCGCATTAGACCTTCTCATCAGAAAATTCTAACTCATTATTCAACTAAGAATCCTTTAGAACTCTCTCGTCTCGCTGACGATCGGTGATCTCCACGGGAAGCACACCAAGGGGGAGGTATTTCGTCCCATCTTAGGGCACAATGGATGGATTATCGTTTGAAAACGACAGGGAAGTGTGTTCAGGATGCGGCGTCAAACGTCCTTACTCTACTTTGGCGTGGTATAAAGCTGGTTGAGTAAAGACTAACATTTAGAATAACACTGTGGATGTCGCATGACGCGACTAAGGATTTATATAAGTTAAAGTATATGCGAAAGGCTAGCAACATGTCACTAGTACCTAGGAAGTACATGCTAAGATGATACAAAATTCCTGTAAACTATCGCGAATCTTTAATTTTACGCTTTATAGATCGTAGAATTGCTGCAAAAGTATTTCATAACATAGTAGCCACTCAAGTATCCAAACGTCCGTCCAACGAGGCACGGTCGAGCGAGTAAATGGCATAAAGACGAAATATGCTCATGAGAAAAATATCCGCTATGATTTGCCGACCTATCCCAGAGACCGCATGGAATTCCGGACATGCTGTAAGTATACGTCATTTATCTCAGATTTTAGAGACTTTTAAATCTAGATCGCATTTCATTTAGCATTAGATACATTTTTAGTAAGCCCAAGACGTATCTCGATATAGTTAAAGACGTGATAGCCGTTTTACATTTAGTATGTATTTACTAGTACCTATCCTTATTACAGACGAAGGAATAAGAGAATTGCAATAACTTTTCAACAGCTCGCCCGTATTTGTGTATGAAGTTCAAAGCGTCGCAGGACCAAACAAACAGCCGTGTATTTTTGTAACTTTAAAACCCTTTAGGTATGTGGTTTAAGGGAAGATGTTGTTCAGAAATGTACAACCATCTATAAATATAGAAAATGTTAATCTTCAAAATTGGAACAAGCTGCAGGGATGGCTGGCGGTCTCGATTGGCCACCATTTTGTTAATGTTTGTGGGTGCCATTTTTGACATGTTTAACAATGCAATCTGTCAAAAATTTCAAAATTGGAAACGCATCGAATAAAATGAATGAAGTTTGTTGCTGGTCAATGCAATCATTTAATATTTTTCAGAATTAAGTAGGTCTGTAGTAGAATTGTAGTGGCTCACCCAGAGCACTAACTCTTCAACGGTTGATCGAACTTGTCGATTTGTAACACATATCTAGAGACTATAAAAAAAAGCAGCCAACCTATACCTAAATTTATATTACAAAATCCGCCAGAAAACCACACTCTTTTCTGGCGAATTTCGTAGTATAGGTAATGCATAGCTGTATTTTTTTTACAGCTTCTAGATATGTATTACAAAATATCTAGTTCAATCAACTGTTGAAGACTAAGTGTCCTGAGTGAGCCAATATAATAAAGTAAATAAACAATGACGCAAAATAAAGTAAATAAAGAGCGATGTAACCAGCCAATCCAATTGTAATTCTCTGATACAAACAATCCCCAGCTAATTCATTGAAATTACGCATAAGCCCCGTCCGCCGCAGGGCTAAACCGTGCAGGTATATTAAAAGGAGCAATATGGCGGTAAGACGACATAATTCAAATGGTATTACTTCGCTGTCGGAACGTGACGTAAAAAAATCAATACAAGGGCCCGCTGTTCACAAGGGCGGCCGATGAATGGTGCCCGATCACGACATCGTCCAATTTCCTAGACACAGCTCAGACTTTCATACATACATATGTACCATCGCGAACAGGGATTGTTGAGCCACTTACCTATGTTTGTAACTTGGTCGTGTAATACTAATCCAATAGCTGACATCTAGTCGGTCACATCGGTCATTGATTTACACGTCTCAATTGCGAACAGTGGCAAGTGGCTCAACAATCCCGGTTCGTGACTGTACATCAATGTATTCCCAGATGGGGTAGCTACAACGCTACATAGATAGAACCATGTCTTTCTCACGTCTCATGGCCACGTGTGGCATTTTTTTAAACGGCTCGCCTGTCGCCTAAAATGTACCTCAACCTATTTTCTTGGTCGCGTCCTACGACATCCACGGAATAAATGGAGAGGTCTTATTTTAAATCCGACATTACACTACACGGAAGTCTTTTCATAGGGTCTCCCCACATTAGTCGACGCCTTTTCGGCAAAATGCGTCGACTGGTTTGGTGAGGCCCTTAATCTTCTCTAAAGTTAATTTAGCTTTTTTAAGTGACGCGTGCAGAGAATCAACTGAGCCGAGCTGTAGAAGCCCAAGTAACAGACGAAAGCGCGCATTATACTCTGTGGTAAATATAGTATCTCATAAATCACGTCTCTATTTCCAAATGGGGTGGGCAGAGCACATGAAACATTACATACATACCTGTCCATTTCTTCCGTGATGTTGAAAAAGGCGACTAAGGAAGGCCAAGGTATATTTTAGGCGAGGCTAGCAACCTGTCACTAGTGTCGACTTGAAATCTAAAAATAACATGCTATAAACGTCTACGAAACTTTAAACAGTCATAGTTACATGTGTGTAACGTTCTTTAGGCTCCGCCTACCCCATTTGGGAATACAGGCGTGATGTATGCCTGTTTTAGAATTTGTTTTTTCTTGAATGCACCTTAAGCGACCTGAAGAAGGGTTAAGCCAAACTTAAGAGCCACAGACGATGAAAACCATCTGGCGAGGCACAGATTATAAAATATTTCACCGGGGTCGCAAATTAAGCCACGGCACGCCGGGGCGAATATTTATGCGCAAAGCCGACGCAATTATAACGTGTTTCAGACCGTAAAAATTAAGTATTTTTAGTTAAAGTGGCGCGGATTTTACGGAACAAGGTATAGGGGCGGTGTTTGTAACGAGACCGCTGTGATAATTACCACTAATTAAGCTGGAAAATGATTATTTTTTTGCAGAAAATGTCTCCGTTCGCGAGGTAATTACGTGGATGTTTCAGAGGTGAACCAAGGTGCGTAGGAAATTAATTAAGTACAGTCAAGGAAATTGAATGTTATGCAGTCTGCATGGTTTTTTCGCATTATAACGACAAGCTTCGCCTTGAACTTTAATATTTATATTATACGGAAATAATACGGCCAATTTCAGAATTAGGTCAATCTGTTAAACATTCAATTTCCCATGACGAATGATCATTATGACAAAAACGTTAAGGAATACAAAAATATATTTAAAACGTCCTGATAATCCAGATATGTATATATGCCTATCTACTACATTACATTTCGTTAGTAACATGCCAAATAAAGTTCACAGAGACTTAAGACACAGTACTTAAGAACTTTGATCTCAAAATGGCTGTTTGTAGAATTCAATGTACCTACTTAACGTCGCAAAACTGATACGCGCAGAAGTCAATCAAGGTTAAATACAATCGCGAACCGGGATTGTTGAGCCACTTACCTATGTTTGTAACTTGGTCGTGTAATACTAATCCAATAGCTGACATCTAGTCGGTCACATCGGTCATTGATTACACGTCTAAATTGCGGACAGTGGCAGTGGCTCAACAATCCCGGTTCGCGATTGTATTTCACTTTTCATACCTCGGCGGTCGCCTTGGAGATGTCAATTATGGCGCAGGCACATACAACTAGCGTGGTAGTGACACTTGTGATGTCTAGTTGTTTAATTTATTATAGACAATAATAGGCAAAATAATTTTACTTTAATGTACTTTTTTCTTAAATTACGACGTTAGGTACATACGAGTATCTTGATAAAATTTCGACATTAGCGAAATGCAGGATTATTATACTTTAAAGTGTTATAAATTCCCATTCTTATGTAAATTTTCACACCCTAAGCTGATTTTAAGGCATTTCATTTATGATACTTGCTACAAATTGATAGTTCCGATAGTTTGTTCACAGCAGACGGCAACTCGGACTGGTCCCAACTGTGCCGAGATATCGCGTCTGAGACGTGTCTGTGCGTTGCTCGTGCACGTCGTATGGAGATTCACTTCTGGTACCTATCTCTTTTGTGTAAACAAGTTCCTAAAGTCGTGATACTGATTTGAACTGGGGTAGCGGCTGTAGCACATCCAGACTGAAACCCTTTGTGACTAGACGTTTCGTTTATCCTTTTCAAATTGTAGATTGTATGTGGGGTTCTGTGTTGTAGGAAAACTGGCCAAGGCCTGGTATAAGAGTCAAAACCGTTCCGTTGGCGTCTTCTAGAATCGGAATTTAGAAAATAAAGGGCAGCAGACTGCCGCATCGATTGCTGTGAACTATTTATAATTGGATTCCTCTTTCGCTGCGATTTGAAGTACCAACAATGGAAGGCGAGAGGGTTGCCGCCCCTACTATTCTATACAAAGCGAAATCAAATTGGTGATACAAAATTTCTGATACAGATTACGCTGCACAACATAATGCTTTAAATTGTTAATGTAACCAGATGAGGATTTGCATACTAAGGTGAAATGTAATCACGACTTCGTGTATGGACACCTCAAATAAAAGTAACTAATAAAAACGATTGAATTAGTAAATTCCGTTGTCCAGCAATTAAATAGTTACGTTAGAAACACTTATTTTGTATAATCGTTTTGATATCACCCTACCTTTTTCAGTACATTGTGTTAAAGAAAAATGATATAGGTACGAAAAATTCTGCACAAATAAATTATAAACAGCAGAGCTGACCTTTCCTCGACTAAAAATTAATGTATACTAATTTTATTCTTGGATTTCCCAATTCTATTATAAAATTATAACTTTCCAAAAGAAATACTTTAAGGTGGCAACCCTAGGCGAGTGGCAGGTCGCGACCTGTTAAACTATTGCATTCCGAAGACTTCATCACGGCACCGAGCCATCTCTCCTGTGAATTAGAACTGCGGAACCATTATTGCGTGGCGATGGCATACTTAGGTAAATATTCGGGCGTTTGAACCGCTGTCATTAAACTCAACAGTTTTTTTTATCAGATTCTTAAAGAAATGTGCACATAATAGTCCACTATATGTATGTATAACACACTTTTTGTACCAATTCCTTAAGAAATCTGATAAAAAAAAGTGTTGAGAATAGTAACAGCGGTTCAAACGCCCGAATATTTACCCACTTCAATTCTGTGGATCCGCTGGTAGGTTTAGTGTGGAGATTGGCCTAAAATCCAAAGCCATTTGAAAGGTTTGTGTCATATTCTACAAGTTTTAGTATCTTCCGTGGTGTCGTACGAGGCGACTGAGGTATTAGGTTAAGGTATACTTTAGGCGACTTATAACCAGCCAACTTATATCTAGAAGTGGTCGCGAAACTTGATACAGTTGTGGTTTTGTTCACGTAGCGTTTTGTATGCTCTGCCTACTGGGTTTACACGGGTGAAGATTTTTGGCCAAAAATCAATGGAAAAAACACGTGCAGTACCTGATTATAATTCGTCTCTCGAAAACGCGCATATAGCCTTCGGCAAATGGAAAACACATTGGCATTTAAATATTTCAATTGATTATCAGACTTAAATATTTCACAGAAAAAACATGAAGTATTCGTTCGAATAATGACGATAAATGCATACTTGTGGACAATTCGTTAATAGACTGAATTTAATTTGATTCGTATTCTCGGGAAACCAGTAGAGGAGGCGCTTGCATCTTGGTTCACAGGTTGTTTGAGGCCGGGTCCATAATGCTTCCAAGTAGAGATGCGCCGAGTAACACTTTTGCCGAGTAACGAGTACC
>BHDV01001463.1:14117-29583 GCA_005406045.1 Adoxophyes honmai
TAGATTTTTTTAAATCTTGTTTTTGCTCTCCTGTAAAATGACGATTTTAGACTTGTATCACTTTTCACAGGAGGCACAGATTTTTTCTTCGCAGTAACATAAAATCTTTAAAATGACAAAAAATAGGAGTCATTATACAAGAACTTGACTCGAGATGAATTAAGTCGGAGGTGTTTTATCTTAAATTTTCAGGAGACCAGAAAATAAACTTAAAATTGTGTGCAAAACTGACCAATTCAGAGAATTTAAGACTATGTGATTTTAAAGGAATCTGCTACAGAAGAAGGAAGACATATAGTGTCAGTGTGGTAACTAGATAGAAAAGAGACAAATTATAATTGTGCATGTGAAATGTCAGTTTGGCCCGATCTTCACACCGGACCGTATACTACCCAGTCTACTCTAAAAAAATAGTTTTCGAATAGTTTCGATTATTACAACAAGGCGCCAGGCGAAGACGGAATCACCTTCTTAAGTGGGTAGTACACCGGTACTTAAGGGGCTCTAGAAGCTCCTTGATTACATCTTGTCCGAGGGCAAAACGCTAGAAAAGTATAGATTAGAGGGGAAGTCTACCTGTTCTTCAAAAAAATGTGTGCTCTTCAACAGCCTGTTGAAGAACTACAGGCCCATCACGTGTCTGAGCCATGTTTATAAGCTGTTTTTGAGAGTCATCATGAACCGTCTCGAACATAGACTATGACTGCCAGCCTCCCAAACAAGCTGGTTTCCCAAAAGGCTATAGTACCATAGACCACACTCATACGCTGCGGAAAATTATACAAAAGACTGAAGTACAACTTCCCATTATGCTTAGCGTTTAGGTATGGACAATCAGAAGGCCTTTGATTCGATGGAAACATGGGTGGTGCTTGAGTCACTTCAGCGATGCTATGTCGACTATCGGTTCATTAAAATGTTGAAGTTATTGTATAATAACGCCAACATGTCGGTTCGAGTTCAGGAGTAGAGCACGAAGGCCATGCCATTAAGAAAAGGTGTGAGACAGGGGGACGTTATCTCTCCGAAACCGTTTACTGCCGTAAAGGAAGACACTATCAAGCTCCTGGAATGGCTAGGACTTTGCATCAACATCAATGCGAACACATCACTCAACTTAGGTTTGCCGACGACATCGTAGTTATGGCTAAGGTGATGAAAAAATGCAGCATGATGCTTGATGATCTCAACCGAGTTTCACAACGGATGGGCTCAGGCTTGTCCATGTTTATTTTCAGAAATGAACATGGACAAGACGAAACTCATGTCCAATACCAAAGCTGTGCCCACCCCAGTCTCTGTCGATAAGTGGTCAAAATTAGGTAGATACAACTTTGAGAAAGAAGTAAACCGCCTAACCTAACTAGATTGGGCAGCGTTTGGGAAACTACGCATGGTTTTTTCATCCTATATTATCTCAGTACCTCAAGACCAAAGATTTTAATCAATGTGTGTTACTAGTGATGACTTACAGCATCAAAACATTTTCTTTCACTATCGGCCTCATCTCAAAGCTCAAAGTCGCTCAACGAGCAACGGAGAAAGCTATGCTCGCGGTGTCTACCCGATCGAACCAGAAATGAGATTCTTAGACGAACTAAAAGTTACCGATGTAGCCCACCGGATAAACAAGTTGAAGTGGCAATGGGCATGCCACATTGCACAAAAAGTGCTCGAGTGGAGACCACGGATCAGCAAGCGCAGCGTACGTAGTCCACCTGCAAGAAGGATATACAACCTAATAAAGGTCGCCGAAAAGCGCTGGATGCATTTCGCTTATCTCATGGAAGTACTCATGGAAGTCTAAAGGGGAAGCCTATGTTCAGTAGTGGACATCTTATGACTAAAATAATGAATGGTGATGATGAAAATGAAGATACTACGGTCTATAAATCGTATACAACAAACTTAGCGGGAGATCTTTTAACAATCGGCGTCTTTTTCGAAACGTCACACTTGTTTTTGAATCTGAGAAACTCACAGAAGACAGACCAACTAGAGAAACAATGATGGCCACCCAGTTCCGCAAACCGTCAGTCTATTTCAACTTACAAACTGTCACAGAAACTGTATAGAGCCAATAACCATAGAGCAAAAAGCCACTGCGTTACGCGTGATCTTGGGCCGGCCAATAAGAGCACAGCGAACGCCGCCATGCTTTGGCAGAATCGTCTTCGAACAAATTCAATCACATTAGTACTCTATAGGTTTTGTCCTCTATGGAGAAGCTAGAAAAATGCAGCGACTGAATTATGCATGCAGGAAATCATGAGATTAAGCGTTGATATTTCATGATCATGCACTCATACTAAGATAATTTATAGTCCGTACTTACCAAATCTTTTTCAAAACCTGATTTATAAGGATTTTTGGTTTTGTTCATCAGCAGCACCAGCACTTACATATTTTTGTATTCTTACATTCATGCTAATATGGATTATAAATAAAATTAACTAAAAATCTATGCATTTTTCATATTCATAAAGTGCTTTAACTACGAATAAAATGGTTAACTTTGCGTTATATTTCATGATAAAGTGATTGATTTCTTAATGTAAAATGCAATTTACAGCAACAAAAATAATAGAACGATACATCACAACATATTTCTACGAATGAACCTTGCCTTGAAATAATAAACTGGTATATGTCGTGATAGACCACCAAGTATTCAAGTTTTTTTTTAATAAAACGAGATAACTCTAATTACAACACTTCATTTTGTCTTTAATTTTGTGCTAAAAAAGAACATGTCGAATTATGCTTATATTTGACTTAGAGTTGTTCAAATATTCACGTTTTCTTGATTGCAGTAACGATCTATGTCTAAATATTTCACTAAAATGACGTCATGCTCGTAAATTAGTCGGAACATGACTGAAGTTAGCCACTTTAGCACAAAATGAAATTTTCAACTTTGTTGAAAATAAAACGCAACAAGTCAAGGTAACTCTTTTTTAAACACAATTTAGGCTGGGTAAAGAGAGAAAGCCGATGGCGCTATCTGTTTTAAGCCGTTTTATGACAAAAACTAAATTTACATCAATTTTGAGTTAGGCCCGTTTATTACCAAACATGCGAACAATCACGCCTGTATTCTTAAATGGGGTAGGCAGAGCACACAAAACGCTACATAGACAAAACTATGTCTATGTCACGCTTCGTGGCCACTTCTAGCTCATTTTTTGTAGGTTTTGAGTTAGCAGGCATGATAGTGACAGGTTGCTAGCCTCATAGCCTGTCGCCTAAAATTTACTTAAACCTATGTCCTTAGTCGCCTCTTGCGACATCCATGGAAGAAATGGAGAGTATTTTTATGTGTATTCGCTGATTACTCGAAGACGCCTGGACCGATTTGGAAAATTCTTTTTTTGTCTGAAAGGATATAGTTTCCAGGTAGTCAGATTGTCAGCATATCTTGACCTGATGATGGAATATGAGGGAAATCGAAGGCAACCCTCAAATTTTATAGGCACAGGTAGTGTTTTTAGTACATTTTCAAAGCTACACCAGTATTTTCGCTTGGCAGTAAAAAAAATGATTGAGCTGATGATGAAAGGTCAACTCCTTAATTTTTAGGAGTTAAAGGATATTTTTTTCGATACTGAATGCACCTCCAGACTGGAAATTATAGTTTCAGTAATTAGCCAAGCCTGCTGCTTCTCAAGTGTTGCATTTCGGCTAATGATCGTTCATCGTGGGGTTTACTTAACAGTTTAGAGGGTTCTAAATCAGATAGAGCTATTCCTTCTGAAGCCTTGAATCTGCTGAGAGCTACGTATACCTACTTGATCTTTAGTAAATATGTACATAAACAGAAGTTTCCTTTCAGGATATAGCTAATTTGAAGTCGGTTTTTTTTTGTTTAAAATTATTTAGTTTACTATACTACGCTCTCGGCTGTTACACCGTTAAAACTTGAAATTAGGTGTTATGATATTATGTTTTTTCGCCTCAATGCTTTAACATAATTGTTTTCCTCGTTATTTTGTTATCAAACAAAATATTATATATAAAACTAAGCACTTTGACGTAAGTACATGTGTAGAAAACACTTAGGTACAAATTCTTAAATAAATACACATGAACCTAGTTCTATAACGATTTCGGTATTGTCATAACTTATCAGAACTATCTCTGTCTCCACTAATATTTACAATTGCTAATACGGGTACTCACAACACAATATACTCGTACTTGCTGGCTCTTTGAAAGTTTCCGTTCAATTTATCTGTCATAAGTCTTTGGCCTACGATCGAGATGGGTTCACCAGAAGAAAGTCCTTTGAAACCAGAATCAGTTTCCAAAAGAAAAACTTTAAAAGAGAAAATTAAATATGTTAGAGATAATATAACAGTAGAGCCTGCTTTAGCATGCTATGTCATACCAGGCGCATTGGCAAGACTCGCGACACAAAACCTCAATTTAGACAAGGCTTGTCGCGTCAATTTGAACTACGGCGATGAAGTTTGTGATGCCCTACTCGCTAGACAAAGCGACAAGTATCAAAAACAAGAGTTAGCGGTACAAGAACTCGTCGCGTCAATGGAAGTGTGGAAGAACATTTTGCTAACAGCCATACCGTGTTTTCTGATATTTTTCTTAGGGGCATGGAGCGACAAAACGAGAAAAAGAAAGATTTGCATCATATTACCGATCGTTGGAGACTTTTTTATGTGCATGGCTGGCATTTTGAGTGTGTTTTTCTTCTACGAAATACCCTTACAGATCAATATGTTTTTGGAAGCTATTTTTCCCGCTATTACCGGGGCGTGGATAAGTGTTTACATGGGAGTGTTTAGTTACATTAGTGATATATCAAGTGAAGATTCTAGGACGTTTAGAATTGGTGTGGCTAATTTGTGTCTCACAGCAGGGGGGCCCATAGGCTCCGCGTTGAGCGGTGTCTTACTGAACAGCGTTGGTTACTATGGTGTGTTTTCTATCAGCGCAGCCCTTAAATTGTTTAGTATATGCTATTGTATTTTCTACGTCCATGATCCAAAGAGACCAGTTACCAATAAGGATGATAAGGTGAGTTTTCTAGCTCACTTAGCTTAATTCATCTGAGAGAACTCTTAGGGATGCGTACTAAATTTTATCTGATATAACAAACAACCCAAACAGATAGATATTGTTTTACGCCTGGAGCTAAATTTAGCACCATAGCGAGAGCAATTAGAGCCAACATCACCTCATAAAATGAGTCGTCATTTTTGTTGGTCACCCGTTTGCGCATGGAATTTTTTGAAGGGCATATCCATACATTAGGTGGTAGGACACAGACCCCCTCTCGGTATTAGAGGGATCAATCTGTGGATTTTAACTTAATTTATTTTTAATTTAGCTTTTTGGTTAAGATACCGCGTTACCGGCGTCACAACTAACTCAGTGCGTTAATCTCACCTATTCTTCCCGGAGTATTTTTTCTTCTTGTGTAATTTATCCTACTTCCCCGGGGCTCGTCAACTTGAAGTCCAATTAATCCAAGATACAATTACAGGATGAGTCATCTGACGTGTGCGGCTTCCTCAAATCCTTTTTCGACATAAAACATGTGAAGGATACGCTGGTGGTATGCTTCAAAAAAGGACCTAACAACCGACGCCTAAAGTCCACTATGATACTAACTTGTATCATGTTGGTGCATGGGGCGGGATATGGTGAGTATTTGTGTCTTATCAGTTTGTTTTGGTCGCAAATTTTCAGACAGTTATTGCGTGAAATTAAATTCTTCTAGAAACTGTCTTAGCGGTTTTAATTTGATATTCTGAATGAAGTCATTAAAAAGGGATGCCCCGTGGTAGAAGTAGAAAAAAAAGTTTATTCGACACAGTGCTCGTCTGCTCGTCGACGAGTTTAGTATTTTACGTCACAGAATAACAACGGGCTATTTATTTCGACGATTGCAGGTCAATTCACCATCCGTTATCTCTTCACGCGATACCGTTTCAACTGGGATGCGCTCAAATACAGTTTCTACAACACGTACTTCATCTGCATACATGCTTTTGGTAAGTTCTTTTTCATTGAAATTTGGTGGTACAAATGTACATAATTCATCACGTGTAGGATACCTTTTGATTTGTATAATCCATTATAAAATGCTTAGGCCAATAAGTATACTTAAAACTTATTAAACTATACAACCCGTGGGGTGCCGGGTTAGAATAGCACCTCCCCCTTTCTTCCTGTGGGTGTCGTAAGAGTCGACTCTGGGAAAGGGTTGGTGTATTGTGGGCGATGGGCTAGCAACCTGTCACCACAATATCATGTTTGACCATCTGGTTACCCTGAATTTGCTAAACGTGGCACTGGATTTTTGAATTCACGTGCTCTGCCTACCCCTCCTGGGAATACAGGCGTGAGAATATGTATGTATGTATGTATAAAACTTATTATACATTTTCTTAGGCCGTGGTCGCCTTTACCCACCGCCCACGGCCGACAACAGCCCGCCGCCCGCGGCGTCTGAATGGTATGTTCGGGAATGCTCGGGAGTGGTCGTTTTCGCCCGCTGCGTGCGGCGTTCCGTTTACTATTATTATTCAGACGCCGCGGGCGGCGGGTGAAGGGAACCACGGCCTTAAGCACCAAACTCACTGACAGCCGAGCGGAATCGGGGTAGTGTCGTAACAGGTTGTAATATTCGAAATAACATGAAAGAGGGCGTAAAAAGCACCGGCCGGGAAAAAGCCATGACGTGTATACCATCACGCCATCGCGCCGCGCCGCTACGCTTTTGCTGTCAGTCAGTTCGGAGTTTTAACGTGTTTTATTTAGGTTGTTGTGTCGTTGTATAAATGATTATTCTTGGAAATCGCGGTCTTTTTGAAACATGGTAGAGCCAAAGAAGATATTTTTTTATTGCATGCTAGTTGACGACTATAGTTTAAAGGTGATACCCAAAACCCGTTTCAGTTCTTTCGTTATTGCGGTATTGAACATTACGATAAAAATGCTGATGCTATCTCAATTAACATTTTTTTTCCTCCAATGCTTAGTGAATGTTTTTTTCGTAGGTGCCTTGATCTCAATTACTTTATTCAGCCGCTATTTGAAATGGCACGATTCAGTGTTGGCACTGATATCAAACGTCAGCAAAATTGCGGGAGCCATAGGCTACAGCTGCGCGAAGACCTCTCTAGATATGTATCTTGGTATGTATACGTAACAGAATCTAATTCCTTTTTTTGTAAACTCTCAATATAGAAAGACATCAGAATCCATAATATACATGTACTATTTTCAGCGTCGGCGATAGAAACTTTCAACGCTACGACATTCACAGCATTGAGATCTATTTCCTCAAAACTAGTCTCGAAAGACGAATTAGGTGCGTAATCGAAACATGAAATGTGTGTCTTTTTTATTTAAACTAACCAGCTGTCTAACCCAAAGATAATAGCAAATGAGGCCGTAGATGTAGTTCACTGGTTATAAACCTACATACACGTCACGCCCCATTGCCTGCGGGGTAGGGAGAGACAACAGAGCGCCATTCGTTCCTATTCTGGCATACTTCTCTCGCTTCATTCACATGCATCAATCTCGTCATACAAGCTCGACGAATTCGGGTACTTCTAATTACTTAGCCTCTTTATAAAATATCACCGATCTGGTCCATATACCTTCGTCGAAAGCACCCTCGATCGACTAGATACATCCTTCCCTTGTAGATTTATTTACACACCCTCGTTTCATCCATTCTCTCCATGTGCCCAAACCAACGCAACATGGCTTTCTCTATCTTCATTACAATTCCCTCTTTCAGACCACATCTCTCTGATAACGCTATTACTCGCCCTAAGTTTAATGCCATTCATGCTTTGTAAAAAAACGCATCTCAACCGCATTCAATACGCTTTCATGTTTCTTCTGCCACATCCAAGTCTCGCTGCCAGGCATCAAAGTAGGTACTAGCACACCGTTGTGAATAGCCAGATGAGCATTCTAAGAAATGTAATTCTTAGAAACTGAGTAAAGAGCTCCATTAATTTGATTTCCCGCTTTTACTCTACTTTCAATATCCTCTTCATACTTACCGTCACTCGTGAACATATCCAAAATACCTGAACTCTCTCTCTCTTTGTTCTTTCCTTTCACTTTAAATTTTTATAACACATTCAGTTCCTTGGTACTCTAGCACTACTCATTCTGGTTTAGAACAATCACATACTATACTGGTCTTCTTGTTGTTTTCATTTTCATTTTCCATTAAAGCCATAGTAAAGTTAGAAAAATGAAATAGTGGCGGAGGAGTGCCCAGCAGTGGGATAACTCATTAGATTAAAAAAAGTTTCAAAAAGTGCATAATAAGACAAGCGTTATTAGCGATCATTGGCACGCAGGAATAACGTAGTTGCGACTAATAGAATAATTTATTGAAAAAAAGTCTTGTTTCGTTTGTAGGAAAAATGACTTCACTTTTTAATATGACGGAAATGCTGTCTTCAATGGTATTCGGACCTGTGTATTCGTGGGTTTACGCAAAGTTGCTGCCAATCGACGTTGGCATGACATTCTACATCACCATCATTCTGACTGTGCCAGCCATTTTCATATTTGGGTAAGTGATTAAAGTGATTCAGTGTTGGATGTTAATTTTATTATAAACTAAGTAGCAAACGTTTCTAAACCGTTGTTGTCATTATCCTTTTTTCATTACTATAACTGAGTCTCATGTTCAAACAAGGTTAACAGTGTATTATTTTAAATTTGTAGAGCAAAATAAAGTTACTAAACTTCTCCCAAATATCACCAATAAATACACAGGGCATCGTCTTACTTATTTTTTATTTTACTTCATAGAAGAAAGTGAAAATTCTTTTCTTTTTATTTCAGGTGGTTTTTCTTGCAACGTAAAACAGAAGATAGTCAATCTGCCGAAGATATCAATTCAAAGGAAGAGAAGAATAATTTAGATCTGAGTAGTGAATACATTGCTGTTAGAAAAGATTCTGTCTTAAGTAACATGGAAATAGCAGATTTAAAAGTGTACACTGACACTGAGTAACAACTACCGATAAATATAATGTCAATCCTCATTTAACTACTAAAGTAGAAACAAAAACTGAACACCGACAATTTTTATTTCATTTCGACGCTGTATAAACCCAGCCTCATATTTTTAAACTCAATACTTAGTAGGCTTAGCACGACAACTTACTCTATGTAATTTTAACCAGTCGCTCTACTAGTTGCCTCCTGCGCGCGATAGTCTACCTGTCAGTATCTGACGTCTCTAGTTATACGCAGTCAAGGCCTTAGGAAGCCCTATTTTATGATTTGCTTGAACAGGCTAGTAGCTGGGGAGGCGTACTTAAAATAGGTACATTTTGATGTCATACTACAACCCTTAACCTTGCCATGTCCATTGGAGAGATGTGCACTGATATTTGTGTAGGACCCCTATGCAGTCGAAGTCGATTACCTAAATAGTTACACCCCAAAATAATAACTATACAGGGTGACCGGATATTGACCGTAAATATATTAACCAGTGGTCGGGAATGAACCTCTGAAAATCCCTGTGAAGTTTTATTCCATGAAATTTCATATATTTTTTTAAAGAATATCTGTAAATGGCAACCAGTCTTCTGGCCAGTGTCAACGGGAGTTGCAGGAGTTACAGAGGTTTTCAAACGCTTATACCCGACCACCAAAATCTATATATATAAAAGGAGAAACTGACTGACTGACTGACATATCAACGCACAGCCTAAACTGTTAAACGTAGGCACTTGAAATTTGGAAGGGACGTAGCTTGGGTACCGTAGAGGTGCACTAAGAAGGGAATTCCCGAAATTCCCATGGGAACGGGAATTAGTGGGAAAATCCCGTTGTATGAAAAATCTAAACCGCTTAAGTTAGACGCTTGAAATTTGGCATGCAGGTACCTTAGTAAACTTCTAGCTTAGTTGCAACAGGATATTGCGAAATTCCCACGGAAACGGGAATTAGCAGGAAAATCCCGTTGTCGTTAAAGTATGTACTTACACCCCTCATTTTAGAGAAGTGATGGATTATAAAAAATCCAAGATCTCTTCTGTGTCATTCCGAACTTAATGCGAGCGAAGCCGCGGGCAAAAGCTAGTATTCTAATAAATAAATCTCTATTTTCCAAGTTTCAAACCAAATAGTGACTTAATTCTTGTTTTTTTTTATGCACACCTCATACTAAGTCATGTGCTACGTTATTTTTGTATTTTATTTGTGCGAATTTATTGACAAATAGCTCCAGATATCTTCTCTTCTATCTAATATATAAAAATAAATCGCAAAATGTGTTCGTAAGCGCATAACTCAACAACGCCTGAACCGATTTGGCCTATTCTTGTTTTAAATCTTCGTTGAATTTCATTGAAGGTTTATACGGTGAGAGAGGGTCGAAAGTCTGTAGAAACATGGAAAATATGAACGATAAACTATTTAAGGGGCTTAAGAATCGACAACTGAACACGTTTCGGTGATTTATAGATTTTTTGACTGTTTAATGCGCAAAGTCCCTGACGGGTCGCCAAGCAATGTAATGTCTTAAAATAGTGACAAAGCAAAGTATTCAAAGATTGCTGTCTTATCGTTTAGGACGAATGCACAATGGCCCACCAAAAGGCAGTAGAAGCAGTGGACCGAATGCTGCGAGATATACGACAATCGGCTCGCTCCATGGGTGGCATCACACTTCTCTTTTGACCCGAGATATTAGGGATAAGAGACTATGCATTTTGGCAAAAAATTTACCAATATTAGAAACTTTTTACTTTGACTGCTTATTACTGGAGATGACCGACAGTCGTATATTTTATATACCACGAAATTTAGCGGTAAGAGAAAGAAAAGAATTCCTGTGTAGACGACTAAAAAAACCTATTTAGCCCATCTGATAGATAACCAAAAAATATTGTACTTACACGTATTTTTCTTTTATTTCACAAACAAAAAATTACTGGGAATACCTACATTGCCCTGAAGTTTCAAGTGACGTCACTATAATAATATGTATGGTACAATTTTTACCAAGGCGTGACATCATATCAGCCTGCACTCTAGAAGTCTGATGATGACCTTTGTCTTTGTTCAATCCTTACTAACGCCGCTTCCGCTTTCACGCCGTAACTACTGAACCGATTGCTTTGAAATTTTGCAGACGTAAAGTTAGAAGTCCGGATTAAATAATAGGGTACTTTTTAACCCGAAAAAAAAATGATGTTTCCGAGGGAATGTTCGCCTTATACCGCTATATAACCGAATTCCACGCGGGCGAAGCCGCTAAAGCTAAGCTAAAGGGGTAGGCAGAGCACATGAATTAAAAAATATTTTGGTCAATAAAGGTATCTAATTGTTTTCGCAACTTATGTATTGTTTTTTATTTTATTTAACATCTTCATTAGATGATACCCTCCTCGCCTCAGTCATAAAAAAAACATATTATGAAACAATATAAAATGTTCGGTTGATTGAAGCCATTGTTTATACATTAATAAACAAGAATTATGACGAGGACAATAGGTACTCAGGAAAAAATAATAAAAGAATAGTAATAAATATCACATTAGCTCATTCTCAATAACAGATAGTAAAAACAACGCACAGATATAAATTTTATTCTAAAATAAACTTTAACTCACACGTTATATGGTAGATACTTTTTAAAAGAAAAAATAACGTTAATGTGATAGCTGAGCCAATATGGAACATGGATGAAGTCGAAATTTAAACCATAATGTTTAGAAGATAAGTTCGTTATTATAAATGTTCGATGTATGGAGTAATACGTTTAAATTTTTTGCCAGCATAGATATCATAACCGGTGGCCTAATTGGTTTATGCTTGCGGCAGAAACAAACCGCGGGCCCTGGTGGTGCGGGTTCGTATCTACGACGCACCTAAAATGAAAAGTGTATTTTTGTAAGTTATTCTAGGTGATGATGTATTCAACAAAAGGTCGAAATATTAAACAGCAATGATATTTGAGTTGGATTAGCAATCGTACTTTTCTCTGACGCTGACTGTACCAAACAACTATATATATTCTTATAAATAAATGCAAATCAACCTAGTCCTATAATGATTTCGGTATTGTCATAACTTACCACAACTATCTGTCTGCACTAACTAACTAATATTTACAATTGCTAATACGGATACTCACATACTCGCACTAAAACTTGGTGGCTTCTCAATAGTTTCCGTTCAATTTATGTGTTATTATTCTTTCGGCTACGATCGAGATGGGTTTACCAGAAGAAAGTCCCTTGAAACCAGAATCAGTTTCCAAAAGACAAACGTTGAGAGAGAAAATTAAATATGTTCGAGATAATATAACAGTAGAGCCTGCTTTAGCATGCTATGTCATACCAGGCGCATTGGCAAGACTCGCGACACAAAATCTCAATTTAGACAAGGCTTGTCGCGTCAATTTGAACTACGGCGATGAAGTTTGTGATGCCCTACTCGCTAGACAAAGAGACAAGTATCAGAAACAAGAGTTAGCGGTACAAGAACTCGTCGCGTCAATGGAAGTGTGGAAAAACATTTTGCTAACAGCCATACCGTGTTTTCTGATATTGTTCTTAGGGGCATGGAGCGACAAAACGAGAAAAAGAAAGATTTGCATTATATTACCGATAGTTGGAGACTTTTTGATGTGCATGGCTGGCATTTTGAGTGTGTTTTTCTTCAACGAAATACCCTTACAGATCACTATGTTTTTGGAAGCCATTTTTCCCGCTATTACCGGGGCGTGGATAAGTGTTTACATGGGAGTGTTTAGTTACATTAGTGATATATCAAGTGAAGAGTCTAGGACGTTTAGAATTGGTGTGGCTAATTTGTGTCTCACGGCAGGAGGGCCCATAGGCTCCGCGTTGAGCGGTGTCCTACTGAACAGCGTTGGTTACTATGGTGTGTTTTCTATCAGCGCAGCCCTTAAATTGTTTAGTATATGCTATTGTATTTTCTACGTCCGTGATCCAAAGAGACCAATTACAAATAGAGATGGTACGAGTAAGGTGAGTGTTCTAATATATCTTAATTCATTTTCATACTGTTAGGGACGAATATTAAAAAACGATCTCCACATTAATACGCATAGATGTACATATATCAGCCCATATAGATATTGTGTTCTGCTTGGAGCTAAATTTAGCAAGATAGCGAGAGTACTTAATTAGATTTAATTAAACCTATGTTTATTTTTGCTTATTGGTTGAGATACCGCCTTACCGTTCTCAAAACTAACTTAGCGCGTTAATCTCACCTATTCTTCTCTGAGTAATTTTTCTGCCTGCGTAATTATTCAACTTGAATTGAAGTCCAATTAATCCAAGATACAATTACAGGATGAGTCATCTGACGTATGCGGCTTCCTCAAATCCTTTTTCGACATAAAACATGTGAAGAATACGCTGGTGGTATGCTTCAAAAAAGGACCTAACAATCGACGCCTAAAGTCCACTGTGATACTAACATGTGTCCTGTTGGTGCGTGGGTCGGAATATGGTGAGTATCTGTGTCTTAGTTATGTACTTTAGTTTGTTTTGGTCCCAAATTTCCTGGCAATTATTGCGTGATTCAAAGTTGTGAAGTTAAATTCTTGCAGGAACTGTCTTAGCGGTTTAATTTGATATTCTAAATGAAACAAACTCAATGGAGTATTTTTCATAGATAAACATTTTCCAAGTATGAGCTCAATTGTTTAGTTCGTTATAATTTTTTTACTAGGGTTCCGTATCCATACGGGAAAGACCCTATTACTGAGAAATTGGCTGTCTGTCCGTCCGTCCGTCAGCCTGTCACCATTTTCTCGAGAACCGCTATAGCTAGACATTTTCAGAGAACTTTGTATTTATTTCTGTTGCCGTGTCGTGCTTAAAATACAGGATCAAAATATCGAATATTATGCGAAATACAGCATGTAACTGAACGAAGAGCCAGCCTCAAAACTGCCAGACGAAGTTTTCAGGCTTAATTTCGTCGTTCAATATTAAAAAAAAACTTTTCTTTCGATTCAAGCAGCAACCTGTGAAGCCAATTGTATTTTGCCGTAGAATTTTACTAGTAGAACGTTACTTTATTTACCTGAATAAATAAAAAATGCATTAAACGCTTAATGATACGTACATGAACTATCGCCACGATCGCCATAAAACAATTTAATTGCACTATCTTAGTACTTGTTGCCAACAACGTGTATAAATCGTAAAATTTGTACAACATTCGTGATAATATTATTGGTCTGGTCAAAATCTCGTTTGGCAAAGTAATTATTTTTCATCGGTAAGTGTGTAAAAAGATAGGTTCAACTTAATTTAGCATTTCTTTCTAACCTTTCCTAAAGTCAAGTTTTAATACAAATAGGTATGCCTTAACTTTTTTATATTTTTTGCTGTAGCAACGATATAAATATTGATAAACTGTTAAAATTTTAGCCGTTTAGTAACCACTGTTCGTAACTTGCTTGGTGACAGATGGACAAACTCAGCCTTTATTTCTATTATCAAAAATTGGACAGTGTCACCTATTATAGTGTATAATTTTACCTTTATTTCTGCGAAACCCTAAAAAAATTGCTTGAACTTAACTGCAAAGGGAATTAGAAAATTACAAGACGAATTTGAAACATAGGTAGGTAAGTAATTGATAAAACAGGTTGTTACAAAGTTTTAATAGTTTTTTTAGTAACCAAAACAAAATTATTGGGTATAATCATAGCTGAGTGAGTTTCAAAAAAATTGTACATAGTTAAGGGCTTTAATAAAAACAAAAGTTATTTGATTATTTTGTGTAACGACAATTACCCATACATTTTGTATAGGTAATTTTCGTTACACAAAAGACGCAATCGTGATTTTGTTTTTATTAACCCTTAATTTATGTACATTTTTTTTAAACTCACTCAGCTATCGTTCCAATCTACACATAAATTGGTTACGTTGTTTGCCACTCGTTTAGTTACATACTGTACTTAAATATGACATCACACCGAATTTACATGCTGAAAAAAATTCTTTATTATTAATTCAAATATAAAGAGTTCTATTTTTGATAACTTAAATACTTATATAATGACAATTTTCATTGTAGATAGCCTAGCCTCGCTTGCATTCGTCACATAAAATTAAATTTATAAATAGGATTTAGTTTTAGTTTTTAATTTAACAATACCAGCTGTAGGACGAAAGTTTGTTAACAGTATATTATACATTAGGCACACAAATATTCAATTTTATTAGGCAAATCAGCAACAATGCTACAGAGAAGATAACGACGCATCTAGGTGGTTTCAGAAATAAAAAGCAGGCTTGGTCTATGATTAAATTGATCGAGAATGCTCTGAAAAGCATTATCCTGCGGTGATATTCTCTAATGTAACGCACTAAACTAGTCGACGAGCGCAGGGTCAAGTTGTATCATTTGTCATATTTCACTATAGACCAGGGGTTCCCAACCTTTTTTTCGTTGA
>BHDV01001468.1:0-22696 GCA_005406045.1 Adoxophyes honmai
ATATACGATAAATGGTTCAATATCTACTTTCATCTTAATAGTAGCCACTTATGGCATAATTTTAAAGTCTTAAGTTATCCGAGGTACAGTCACCAGCACCAATATCTGATACAATAAGGCTGCAAAAACATCTGATACGACTATTACTAGGGGCACTAGGACGTGTCAGATATTTTTGCACGCTCCGTCGTGGCAGATACTAATGCTAGTGACTGTACTATAGTGATAGGTGAATAGCCTGTCGCCTAAAACATACCTAAACCTATTCCCTTAGTCGCCTCTTACGACATCCACAGAAGAAATGGCGAAAAAAAACCAAAAAAATCCCATTGCATAACTTGCATAATCAGTTCAAAAACACTGTTGCAATGTCATCGACAGCTGAGCACGTGTTGCCCAAAACCTAGCACGTGACCCCGTGTCACGGGCACTAGGTCGGTCTACTGCACCGCAGAACCACCTTTCCAATGCTGGGCTGCTAAGCCAACTGGCTAGTAAACGATGAGTTGCGACCGCAGTGGAAAGGTAACAACTTGTTTGGCTGGTTTCATGACTTTGCGGAGTCGGGGTGTTATGCCATACGTTGTGTAAAGCTTTCGGCTCCGGGCTTTCAAGGTCTCTCGTTTAATTGGGCACAGTCGGTGACCGTTAATTTTGACAGGTTTGACTGACATACATACATAAAATTACGCTGTTCTGAAATGGGGTAGGCAGAGCACACGAAACGTGACATAGACAATAATGATTATGACTATTTCACGCTACGCAGACGCGTAGTAGCTTGATTTTAGGTTTGGAAACAAACGGAAGAAGTAGTATAATAGTGAAAGCATTTCTAAGCATAACTAAACCTATTTCTTCGCCTCTTACGACAACCACGGAAGAAATTGAGGTGTTATTCTAACCCGACACCACACAGGAATTGACTTGACAGGTTTGACTTAAATTGAGTTAAATAGGGTAATGTGAGTGTACAGAATAATTTTGCTTACACCTTTCATACAGTCCTCGGCATCTAACGTTTTAGTAAAGTTACATATTTCGAAGATAGAGACAAGACACCGTCAATATCTAGGTTTAACACCGACTGAAAAGAGGTTTACAGGACGTTAGAGAGGAGAATATATTAGAGGTAAATAATAATACTTCGAATGTGTTGTTTCCGTGAATATTGTGGTAGTGCTATGGTTATTTATTATGATTATTTGTCACCCCTTGACATACACACGTAAGCGATCAAGTCTACAATGAAGTATCTACTTGTAGAATCAATAAAATTATTAATTGCTGGTAGTAATGAAATATGGTTGAAAGGATACGTTAGTTTAGAAGCTATTAAACATCTTTGTTTATTTCATATTCATGTTAGAATATGTTATAGGTAGAGAACAATAAATTATAAGTTAACGTCCATCATTTAACTTCCCGGGTCAAGCACTAAAATATATTATATTATATGAGGCAATTAACTGACAAGGAGACCTACCTATCAATGATATTGAGTGACGGAGGCGCGACCACGATTGTTTTTGTGATGGAAGCATCACTAAAATACGCAAATTAAATTACGTACAGTCGAGTTCATTAATATATGAGCAAAACTGAGGGTTCAAAAATATCTGTACACCTTGACATTGACAATAAGGTGCAAAAGTTTACATATTTGGCATTTGTCTGCTCATTTATTTATAGTGTCCGACCGAAATTTCGGTTTCGGTTTCGGTTTCGGCCAGTTTCGGCCAAAAAATCAAGTTTCGGCCCGAGTTTCGGTTTCGGCCAAAAACGGCCGAACCTTTCGGCCGCGCCGAAACTTACAACATCGTACCTTCGGGTCGCGCTCGGCTAACGTCGGGCGTCGCTCGCCTAAATCCGCCGGCAACTACCTAAATCAGTGCGATTTGCTCGTGTAGACGTGTCAATTTCAAGTATAGATTTGTTACTAAATATATTAATTTATACTTGTTCATTTGTTATCATAACTTATGTTATGCACCTTACATAATAATAAAATAGGTTCGCTAAAATGATTATCAAAGATGATCAATTTGTTGAAAATTTTCGGATAACTCACGTTTAATAATATCGAGTTTTTCGTCATCTTCATCTTCATATATGGAGGAAATAGAGTTGTGTCTGAAAAGTGGATATTTGGTTTGACGCGGTGAACTTGGTTCACCGATAGCTCCTGTCACTGCCAGTATTTTTATGGAGTGGTTGGAGGATAAAGCCTTAAACAACGCTCCTGTGGTTCCTAGATATTGGTGGCGATACGTGTATGACATTTTTGCCATTGTGTCAAGAGATAGTTTGTCACAATTTACCATCTACCTTAACACGGTGCACGAGAAGGTTAAGTTTACGGTGAAGATGGAAAGAGACGGCCATCTGCCATTTCTGGATGGTTTGGTTTTGGTCAAACTTTACATTCAACGAAATTTACGTGAAGCTATAGAGATTAGTCGACGTTTAAATTTTAATCGAGATAGTGGTTGGTCGGGGCCTCCGAGTTGGAAGACGGATTTGAATCTTCTCGTACTGCGTCAACAACGAGTGTGGAGGTGCCTTTACAAAGTGATGTGGTGTCACGTGCTATCCTATTTTTGACAATATAAGTGACGATAATAACGAGGATAGTCGTGTGCCAGTGTTAGTTTCGTCGAGCACGAGCAGTCGCGCGAAAAGAGCGGAGGCGCGCAGTGCGCATTTGGCAGCAGCAGCCACCGCGGCTCCTAGGTGAAGGGCTACGAATTAGCCCGAAACATGTCGAGCTAAACTCGATTTATTAACCTTTTGAACGCCGAGAGCCACTAAAGTGGTCGAGTGCTGTCGTGCCCACCACGCCAACGACCACTAAAAGGGTCGCAGTGACAGTGCACTTTGATCATGAATAAAATCTATTGTAAACAGCTTTTCTTTATATCTACTGGCTTAAACGTAACATCAATTCATATTTTGTTCCTTAAAAGAATTAACGAATGCTTGGACAGCTCAAAATGTGAAAATTTCGGGATTATTCTTCGGATATAATTTGGCGCAATAATGTCAGTGTCTCATACGCCAATAGCCCCTAAAGTGGTCGCTAGAGCTGTTGCCAAATCTGTTTCATTTACATTTGACTATTAATTGTGAAAATATTGTTACGAAGTTGTCTTTTCCAATATTTGTAATCCTAGTCTATTTTATAACATTCTATCATCGTTTTTGTCGTGTAGTATCGGGATAGAATAACAACTCTCGACCGTGAATGTCGTAAGAGGCAACTACGGAAATAGATTTAGTTATGCTTTAGGCTACAGGCTAGCAACCTGTCACTATTCTACCTCTTCTATCTTTGCGAACCTTAAACTACGCTAGAAGTGGCTGCGAAGCGTGATATAGTCATAATAATGGTTTGGTCTGTGTCACGTTTCTTGTGCTCTGCCAACCCTATTCGGGAACACAGACTTGATTGTATGTATGTATGTAAATCATCGTCTTAGCATAAAAACATACTGAAACAAAATTTAAGTTTACGATTTAATTACTGACATTGATATTTCGATATAAAAAATGTATCTGTAGAGTGTAACAGTCACATCTCTATGATCGCGGGAAATCATAGTTCCTTGTACGCCAACAACCACTTTAGTGGCTAGCCTATGACGTCATTGACGGTAAATACTCTGTACTAGTGATGGCGTAGGGGTGAACGAAAAGAAACAAAATTCGTAAATTGGACCTTTCCATTGAGTTTTCCTGACCGGTTTTGTTACGTATGAGATTCACTATATTTTTGTAAAACAATATACGAAGCTAAAAGCAAGATATACTCGTATACCGGCAAGTTATTATGAGTGAATGCCGTGAGTGGCAGTTATCTGCATCTTGTTCTTAGTTTTCAAGCTTGCGTCAATAACTTGCAGGAGTTGCAGGTATAAATTCGGCTTTACATAGAGGCGTCAAAACTTCTTACAAGAAGTACTATTGAAACCTTATCAATGCAATTGTCTATCATTCTGATTGTGAGTTATTAGGACCTTACCTATGAAATTGGCGTTTTGTACTTACTGCAGAAGAAATAATTCGTATCTTGGAAAGCGGCTACTCATTCTCGTACTACGATTACCGAAGCTAGTCTTAGAGGCTAGTAAATTTTATCGATAAGTGTTTTGCACTGCACTATGAGATTCGTCATTTTTGATAACGCCTCGGTTGTTGGCGTGTGAGTGATCACTTCATTCAAATATGAAAGCGTTCAAAAGGTTAAACGTGAGTTATCCGAAAATTTTCAACATGAGTGAGTCTCACGGTAGTTTAATGTTCAACGCTAACGGTAACTTGTAAAATAAAGATATGATAAAACAAAAAAGAAAGTGAAGTAAAGAAAAAAAATGAACTAGATCTAGTATTCGCTTTAAACTCAATTCGCTTTTAATTTACCTACCTAGTCAATAGTGCGGAACCCTTCGTGCGTGAGTCCGACTCGCACTTGGCCTTTTTTTCTTTTTTTTAATATAAAATTGTCTCAATTTTATGGAAGTTTATACTTGACCACGTGAGTTTCGGTTTCGGTTTCGGTTTCGGCCGAAACTGAAGCCACTGCCGAACATTCGGTTTCGGTTTCGGTTTCGGCCGCAAAACCAGTTTCGGTCGGACACTATTTATTTATGAACTCGACTGTACTTACTACTTCTCGGATTCGCGCGAACTTAGAATAACGCCTCTCCATTTCTTCCGTGGATGTCGTAAGAGGCGACTAAGGAAATAGGTTACTGTCTGTATATTGTAGGCGTCAGGCTAGCAAACTATCACTATTATAGTTATAGCTGCCATCTTAAAACCTAAAAAATATGCTGATTGACTGCGAAATATGACACAGGTCACAGTCATGGTTTTGTCTACGTAGCGTTTCGCGTGCTCTACCTACACCATTTGGGACATTCGCGATGGTAGGTGGGTTCGTTACTGCGTTCACGGCTCGCCTCGGTACGTCTAGTGTGTTCAAATCGATCATGCAGTAAACGTATTCGTTTGCGAATTATCGTAAAATTGTACTGTGACAGCGCCGCCAGCGGAACGTTTGCACAACTGCCGCGGTCGACACGTCTTCGTGCGATTTTGCGATAACTCGCAAACGTAATCGATATCGAATCCATCATCGTTTTTAATACACTAGACGTTCAGAAAACGGGCTGGAGCGCATCGAAGCTGACATTACCGACCGCGGTTAGATAATGCGACTTATTGTTATGATGCTGATTATAGGAGCGCGACAAATTTGCATTTTGCTCTCGTGACGTAAGCGCTTTCTTCGGCGAGGCGGCGCGGAAAAGTTAATTGGTAGAGAAGAAATATACATATATTCGTACCTAGGTATTTCGTATTCAAATTTCAAGATCAAGATCACTTTTTTGTAAACCTTCATAGATCTATTACAAAGTAATAATATTCGGTCCCTTTGTTTGAGAATTGTAATGCCACAGAACAAAAGACACACAGATATTAACTTCAAATTATAAATAAAGTAAAAATAGAATTTTTACCAAAAAAAACGGCTTCGAACTAGCAATACCCTGAAAGTATACCTCTGTTAGAATGTTAAAGAATTCTGTTAAGTAATTAAATTAACGAAGAATTAATGAAGTACCACCTAATAAAAGTCGAAAGTTAATTATTGTATTGTATGACTCTTCATTCCACATAAAACAAGAATACAGAACAACCGCCTAATGTACAAAGGCGAACTTCTAAACTGGGATCTCTGCCAGTTAGTTAGGGCCGGCGCTGACTGCCGGCATGGCACGGAACGGCACGGCAAGTTATGCCGCAGCATCCTGTAAAATAACCCGTGGAATGCTTCGGCATGCGGTGACATGCCGCGGCATCGTTGTATCAAAATAAAGTAACATGAATTCTAAACTCATAGTAATAAGATTTAAAATAGTTATATCAGTAACAAATCCTTTGCCATGACCTGCCGTGCCATGCCGGCAGTCAGCGCCGGGCATTAGTCGACCAGCCGCGCCGGCGAACTGCGCGGGCTAGACAGATTACAGCCTCTCTGGTCTAGCTCGTCTTTCCTCGTGGTCTTCAACTGGTCTAACAGCCGCAACCTATCTATGTCTCGGTCAATCGTGATTGACCTTTTCCCCGCCCCTGCTCTAACAGATTGGTGGCCTTTGCAGAGTACCAGTGGGCCCTGAGCTGGTCTCTCCCGGGCTGCTGGCGCGCACTGGCAGCGCCGCCGCCCGCCGTCAGCCGCGCCGGCGACCTGCGCGGGCTCGACGGCATGCGAGTGCTCTGCATGATGTGTGTCATCGTGGAACACGTCTGCTGGCTCAGCGCGCTGTCTTACGTCGATGATATCAGATACTTCGAGATGGTGAGTTTCAGTTTAGATCACTTACTTGTCCTTGAGGTTATTCACTTTACAATACAATGTTCTTTATTTAATGGACACCCAAAAACAATGTAATTTGACTCACAGAAATTAAAAGGTGCAGAGGCAATAGGTAACCTTGTATCTAATAAGAGAACTCTCCTAGTCCTAGGTAACAGGTAGGTAGGTAAAAGGTAGGTGGTGCACATTTGGAATAAAGACTAAAGATTTATTCAAATCAGGAAAAAGTGTGAAGAAATTACTATGAAATAAGTAGGAACACAAAGCATAGGTTTCAAGATGCACCAGTAGAGTACATACACTGTAACACAGTAGGTAACTAATGTTCGTTGCAATATTGAAAATAAGTAGAGAAGATGGAGAATCGTGAGGGTTTCGGCGAATACAGATAGGCTTACCATATGGTTAACAGGATTATGCCATCACCATGGATATATTTGTGGTTCCAGCTCAGGCGGTCGGGAGACGTGATGCTCCTGACAAACTCGACCCTGGTGGTGCAGATCTTCTTCCTCATGGCCAGCTTCCTGCTGGCCCACAAGGTGCTGCAGCAGGTCGCTAAAGGAGAGACGCCCAAGCTCAGCTCCTTCTTCTCTACCATGCTTAACAGGATCATCAGGTACAAGTTATTGACGCTATGGTTAAGAAATTAGTTTGAGACAGTTCTTGTCGGCTTAGCAGGATAACGCGAGTTGACTCGCGCGTGAGAAAGATTAAATATCATTTTCGGACTCTACTAAATAGGTAGTTAGACTGAGAGTGAGAGGTATAGAACTTGCGTTTATTCCACTCTGTTGTATGTATGTAAAGTTCCCATTATCTTGCCGAGGTCTTGGAGTAGTAGAGATATACTTACGTACATCATAAGCATAACACTGGGACGCTTATCTATTATCTATTATTTTCTTTAATTTTTTTTTGGAGGTGACATCGTAAACGTTAAATCTTGGATTATTCGGAGTTTTTTTTTACAGCTTATAGTGTCCTCCTCCTGGGCAAAAGCCTCCCCTTTTTCTTGCCTCTCGTCTCTGTTTTAAGCTAAATCTCACCGGTCAGATCTGAAACGCTCCAAATCGTCCCGCTACCTTTTCTCTGGTCTACCTCTCCCCGGAGGGACATTTGAAGACACTATTTTTTTGGAGATATCTGAAACGCTCCAATTCGTCCCGCCATCTCCTTTTTAGTCTACTTCTGCTAGGAAGGAGAAACTATTGTGTTCAAATGAGAGATATGTTGTCTTGCTGATTGGATACCTACCCTTTTGCATCCAGGATCAGTCCCAGCTACTACATGGTAGTGTGGTTCGCGGCGACGTGGTGGGCGCGGCTGGGCGGCGGCGGGCCGCAGTGGGCGCCGCTGGTGGGCGCCGAGGCGGCCGTCTGCCGCCGCAAGTGGTGGGTGCACCTGCTGTACCTCAACAACGTCGTCTACCCGGACGACAAGTGTCTGGTGCAGACTTGGTGAGTGCTTCCATCGGTTCTGTGTCTTTTAGGCCTTGCTCACATGGAGCTACTCGAAAGTGACGGAACTGATTAGTGATTGCAATTATAAACCAGGATAGTAACTGTGTCTCGCACGCGATGTTTCTCAAACGCGACAAAACGAAGCTCAATTACACCCAGTATTGTCAATTTAGAGATTTTATCGCTTGAAGTGATGACTTTTGCTCAAGTCTTTTAGCGAGACAAAATAATGTTTTGTCCCTAAAATTATTTAGTCAAAAATTAGATATTACTGTATGTTACTGCACCGATACGTATTTTAATTATAGTCACTTATCGCAAAGGCGAACGTTTATTCGCTATCCACTGCCGTAACGTACTTACCTAAGTAAGATTTAGGTACGATGGCAATTCCTGGTACAGTTAAGGACTTTAATAAGCCACCATGTAATCAACTCATCACAGTAAACGTCATAGTGACATCCCATTAATTATCAAGAAAAGTCGTAATGACTTCCTTTGACATGGCGCTATGGTGGCTTTTGGATTAAAGTCTTTTTTAATTATTGACGTGACTTCCATTAGACGCTGACTCATATTTTACAGGTACCTAGCCGCCGACATGCAGCTGTACTGCGTGGCGCTGCTCCTGACGCTGGTGCTGGCCCGCTGGCGGCGCGCGGCGCTGCCCGTGCTGGGCGCGCTGCTGGCGGGCTCGGTCGCGCTGCTCTTCGGCCTCGCGTACTCTTGGCGGCTGGTGTCCACCTTCGTCATGCACAACCCTGAGTCAGTATACTGCCATTTTGTTTAGAAGATTGGGCAGCATGGCTATTACAGTGTTTAAAGTTATCTGTTTTTTTAGCTGATTTAGCAGTTTAGTCTTAGGGAGTCTATTTGCATTAATTAAGTTTAAAATTATTTTTTTATTTTTATTTTGACAGTAGGTGTCGTAAGAGTCGACTCTGGGCTTTCCCAGAGTTCCCAGGTTAGTGTATTGTGGGCGATGGGCTAGCAACCTGTCTCTGCAAAATCACGTTTAACCTTCTGGTTACCCTGAAAAAGCTAAACGTGGCACTGGATTTTTGAATTTACGTGCTCTGCCTACCCCTCTTGGGAATACAAGCGTGAGAATATGTATGTGTATGTATGTATTTTCACAGTTCGCTAGAACGATGCTTACAAGTTCAGACGCTATAGGCTTAGCACAACAAAATACTAGCTGACATTTTCTGCCGTTTCTAGTTAGAAACAGATATAAGAATATCTATCTCGTATTTTGGCGCATTGCTGTGCTAAAGCGGCTGGTCGCGAGTTCCCTTAGAGCCTGTTCACATTAGCGATTCTTGGAATCGGTGGTGTGAACAGGCCCTTGCCCCTCTCGCCTCCATTGTGGACAACTCTCCCACAGACTGGTCCGCGCGACGTACCGCGGCGAGCCGTCCTTCAACGTACTATACCAATCACCACTGGGCAACGCGCCCGGCGCGCTGGCCGGCCTGCTGCTGGCGCACGTGCACCACGAGCTGCTGGCGCGCGGCGTGCAGCCGAAGGAATACCGGGTGAGGGACGCAATATGCTGCCTAAGAGCGATTTATACAGCATTAGGGTGCAATATACCGCACTAGGGTGCATTATACTGCGCTAGAGCGCAAGATACCGCGCTAGGGCGCAAGAAGCTGCGCTTGGGCGCTTTATACCGTGTTAGGGCGCAATGTGCACCAGTCTCTAGGGCGGCTGGCCATCCAGGGCCGTCTTTAAACTATTTGAGGCCCTGGGCATATTAGGACCATGGGGCCCCTATGGTTATCATTTGGTAATCTGGCAGGAACTAGGGGGCCCCATTCGATCGCGGGGCCCTGGGCACGTGCCCATAGTGCCCAGTGGAGAAGAGGGGCCTGTGGCCATCCTTCAACGTGCTGTACCAGTCGCTAGGGCAACGCGCCCGGCGCGCTGGCCGGCCTGCTGCTGGCGCACGTCCATCATGAGCTGCTGGCTCGCAACGTGCAGCCAAAGGAATACCGGGTGAGGGGATACGACGTTAAAGCTGAGCCCAAGATGGGCGATTTAAGCAGGCCGCACACCAGGCATACAATTGTTTCCTCACAATTGTAGCGCCACATTTAACGCCCCCATATACTTTGTGGCGAGACGTCATCCGCGCTACAATAATTCAAGATCGAACCTGTTCGTTTTTTGTGTCGCATTTTAAATGTGGCGCTACAATTGTGGAGAAACAATTGTATGCCTGGTGTGCGGCCTGCTTTATAGTGCATAGTTGCACTTTAACTCATTCAGAACCAAGGACGACCCGGCTCCCGGGTTCTTCAAAACATTCGTGAGATACCGAGAACGCGGTCGCCGAGTTCATTTTGTACTAGCTATAGACTACTCGGTTCCGCGCAGATGTTTTGATTTTAGGCTTGGTCGTGAATGTGTTAAAGGGCCTATTTATCGTCATCTATTATATGTAGCGCCATCGCCACTAGTGCAATTGCGTGTTAGGGTACAATGTACCGCGCTAGAGCGCAGTATTATCACGCTAGGACGCAAGGAACCGGGCAAGGGAGCGTTATACCGTTTTGAACCGCAAAACATCGTACAAAACCTCAATATATCATGCTAGGACACAAGCTACCGAACTAGAATGCAATATACCACGCTAGGGCGCAATATACCACGCTAGGGCACAATATAACCCACTAGGGTGTAAAATATAGCTTTACGGCGCAAGGTGCTGCGCCCTAGCGCGATATACCACAATAAGGCTTAGTAGAACCCGCTAGGGCACAAAATACCGCGCATTAGTACAGCAAAACCAAAACAATACTCTTACTGGTACGATTTCTTTTACAAAGATATGTGTAGGGCCTCAAGGTTAATTATGGGGATGGATACGATCCCAAAATTAGTAAACTTTGGTCAAATAAATATCTAACTCCTAGAGACAGCTATTCGACTTTCTACGTCAGACAGGTTCCAATTGGCGCAATCGATCCGCTCTCGATCCAAAGGAGCGTGTGTCAGTAAATAATTTAAGTCACTTACGACTATTAGCTGCGACTGCGATCTCCGATAACATTAGCGGTTGTATAACATACAGGCTTATTGCGAATTGTTTGTAAACCGGTCTTATGCAAATATTGGTGACACACTGACCGTGGATTGTTTTGATATACTTATCTAACTTTGATTAAGTAGGTAGGTGATCAGATACTTGATCGACTTTGGCCGCGTTTTGGACGGATTTAAGCTTGTGTGTGTGTAATTGTATCTATAATGTCTGATATTGTGATAACTGGTTTTATATGTACATTTTAACTAGTGGTCAAGTATACGCGTCAGAAAACCCCTGTGAAGTTTTTTCCTTGAAATATTTGATTTTTTTTACGAAAATCTGAAAATTACGCCTAGTTTTTGGACTCCTGCTCTTTTAATCAGCCGCGTAGCATCGCAATATCGAACAATTAGATACAATGTCCTGAAAAGGGAAGAAACATTTGTCTCCCACTAGGCCTATGGTTATAATTTTCTGGAATTATTTTACAGGGGTTTTCAGACGCGTATCCTCGACCAGTGATTAAAAATTTACTGTCAATTTTCAGCTACCCTGTAAATCTAAATAAAATGGAGGTGCGTTTATACAAAAAATTGTTTATCTGTACAGTGGTTCCGCTGGCTGACGTCAGCGGGCGCTCCTCTGGCGCTGTGGTGGGCGGCGACGTCCCCGCTGCTGCTGGGCGGGGGGACTCCCGCGCGGGCCGCGGCCGCCGCGCTCGCCGCGCTGGAGCGCCCCGTCTTCTCTCTGTTCGTGGGACTGGCGCTGTTGGGAGCCATGCATGGCGTGCGACGTAAGTCTCTTCTTCCTTACCAATAGGCTTAGCGTGAGACGACTAAAGACGGTCGCGGAGCACCCGTTGCTATCTATCTTTGTCGCACGCGTGCAGTAATATTGCCCTCACGCTCGCACAGTGTGACGCACGTGCTCAAGTGTCAACGCTCGAAATTCGATTTCGTCCAAAGACATTTATTTAGCAACAAAGTCGAATCAACGTGTTGGGTAGTCAATATCCCGCTGGCGTGGTGGGCGGCGGCGTCCCCGCTGCTGCTGGGCGGGGGCGCGCCCGCGCGGGCCGCGGCCGCCGCGCTCGCCGCGCTGGAGCGCCCTGTGTTCTCGTTCTTCGTTGGATTGGCACTCCTGGGAGCTATGCATGGAGTGCGACGTAAGTGCTAAAGGATGATTCGCTTACTCTCTCCTTCTTCTAACCAGTAGGTTTAGAGTGAGACGACTAAAACCCGGTCGCGGAGCACTCGCTGCTATCTGTATCTGTCGCACGCGTGCAGTAATACTACCCCGTCTTGCGGCTCTTCGTCGGTCTGGCGTTGTTGGGTGCCAAACACAGCGTCCGACGTAAGTATCTCTCCCTCCTAACCAATGACAGCACAGTATCGCGCGTGAGATGACTAAAGGCCGGTCGAATTTCGCTGAGCTCGGGTAGTGTGCTCAAAGACAAGACAATCAACGTGTTGGGGAGTAGTAGTCAATGTGAGGCTGGCGCTATGGTGGGCGGCGGCGTCCGAAAAAAAATCTAGGAAAATAAACTTCCGTAAGATTCCAAACGAGGGACAAATTGTATTATTTTACGGCCGCATTTTCGTAAAATAATCAATTTAGGTTTTGTTATGTTAGATTAAAATAAACTTTGCGAAAATGTAGGCGTAAAAAAATGGTTTTCTCTCGTTTGGAATTTTACGAAATTTGTTACGGATTTTGTTATTTTTCGGTGACATAGACATTATGTATCCGTATCCGTGTTGCAGCGGTCTGGGTTCGAGCGCTATCCTGGCCGGGCTGGGCGCCGGGCGCGCGGCTGTCGTTCGGCGCGCTGCTGCTGCACATGCCCATCAACAAGGCGCTGATCGCGGCGCGGCATGCGCCCACTGAGCTCAACCGACCGGCTGTCGTGAGTATTCTTCCCAAATCCTTCTCCAGTCAGCTACAGAGAAAAGTAACCCCCCACCCATTCAATGTTTCATTTACCTGGTGGTTAGATACTTTTCTCTGCAGCTATCCGTAGGTACTTCTGATGAGTCATAGTTAGCTAATTTTATTAGGTAAGTTCTCGACTTACCTATGTGAAAAACACACAACCATCACGCCTGTTTTCACGGCCGGTTTACACAGACAAAACCGTCATGGTATAACAGTCATTTTTAGCACAATGAAATGCTTTCCAAGTGAGTCAAATGGATCGATGTCACAACAAAATAATTATTGAACTCGGTAACACCCTGTATCTCCTGCTAATGTGGGAAATACCTACTCTAATAGCGATCTCTCTCCAGGCAGATGTTATGCCTAGGGACTGAAGTCCGCCGAAAAATTGGACGTTGTATTTATGAGTGAGAAAGACCCTTATAAAAAGATCTCAATCCAGGCAGATGTTATACCGAAGTCCACAGAGGATGTTAAAAGTTGTATTCATGCAATGCATGGCGTGATGTAGGATCGTTTTAGCTAAAGATTTAAAGTTTTTTCTTCGATAGCTCAATAAAATACTCAATACGATAATTATAAGAAGCTCAGCTTTCAGGATAGCCTAACGTTACCTATCTATCGATCTATTGTGCAATAGTTTAACTAAAGTCGCCTTATACAGCGAGCTAGGCTTAACAAAGTGTTCCGTGTGCAGTTGGTGGAATGGTTCGGCGTGGCGGGCGCGGCGTACCTAGCAGCTCTCCCGTTAGCGCTGCTGGTGGAGCTGCCGGCGCAGCGGCTGCACCGGGCCCTCACTGAGAAACCCCGCGCGCCGCAGCAGGAGAAGACCAACTTGTGAGCGAGGAAGACGATACAGTGACGCCCACCTAATGTGGTCACCGTACGTGCCAATGAGCGTTGTCTTTACACTAGACCCGGGGTCGGCAACCTGTGGCTCTTTAGTTCCATTCACATTTTTCTTTTGAATAGATTAGTTTTTTTTTATCAAAAAATTGTGGCTCTTTAAAAACTTCAAATTTTGTAAATACTTAGTACTTTTTGGCTCTTCGGACTCAAAAGGTTGCCGACCCCTGCACTAGACCAGTGGTTGGCAACCTTTTACAGTGGTTGACAATAAACCCTTCTACAGTGTTCGGCGATAAACTCGGTCAGAATATCCAGGGAAAAGTGATGCACGAACATGTCCTCCATTGAAGATATGGCCACGTTTATTGCCGACCATTATAAAAGATGAAGGGCCACAGATCGGAAAAATGTTGAAGACTGGCCATTGGCGTATGCTTTAGATAGTACGAATTACATTTTTGAAAATTTATAGGAATTAATCAAAATTCAGTATTCCAGAGGCGTGGGTTGCCGACCCCTGTTCTAGACTGTCCGCCGACCGCCAACACTTAGCACAGCAACACATGCGCGGGATAGACTATAACTATACTTTTCTAACGTCTCTAGTTAGACAATGACAGGTGTAGTCTATCTCGCGGGCAACATCGCGTCTTACGGTGCTAAGCCGGCTGATAGGTAAAATCGAAGCAATTGATTGAAGAGATTTTCATTGGTTCGATGGTAGGTAGGTACATAGTTACTTCAATAAAATAGTGTGGGCAAATAATTTCGTTGCAGAGTGTAATACAATTAAGTATATCGGAGTTGGGGTGTGACAAAAGGTGTTTTTTAAATTCGAAATGCCAAGATTGTCATAGTTGGCGGTGGTAATTATTAAAAGACATGAAGTCTGTGGTTAGTTGCAAGTAAATGTTCACAAATCCAGTGTCATTGTATATTAATGTAAATATTAGTTAGTCTAGTCTTATGGAAGATCTGAGAACAG
Organism: Adoxophyes honmai; assembly: GCA_005406045.1. NCBI lineage: Eukaryota > Metazoa > Arthropoda > Insecta > Lepidoptera > Tortricidae > Adoxophyes > Adoxophyes honmai. Next base: position 14,649 of record BHDV01001468.1, read on the forward strand.
GGCACGTTACAGACCTTGACGTTGAGACAGTAAGTAGGTAACATATACCTACACTTTTTCGCACAACGTACGTGTTAATATCTTTCTTGCTTACTGTACAAAGTTGCTGGATGTTTCCAATATTCTATCTATTTTGGCCAGCTGGGAGACGATACAAATAGTCTACCCCACGCGTCAATTCGCATATTATTATGTTGTCGTGCTTACTGGTTTAAATCTAAGAGGTACAGAAGTTACGATGGCACCATGGTCATTTTGTTGCTGTTCTATCTTTAGTTGGATCAAACTTATAGATATGTCTGTTGTGAACATCTTGTCTTATGTATTTATGTTACCCTCTCAACTCTAGGCTAACGAGAGTCCATAGCTTTAAAAACGATGGATCTGAATCAATGAGCTCACTGAATTATAGGTTAGTATTTTATGTCTCGCAAACAATTTAGTGGCTAAACGAGTCTTATGAACAAATGTATAGCTAATCAATGCAGATACGTTAAGTTACTAATTTATCCGCCATTGGCTGAAATACTATCCTAGTTCGAACCAAGGTTTGTTCTGTCCCCGCCTATCGATATGGAATCAGTAATAAACTTTTATTTTTGTCAACGCCTCGTTTGGCCTACTGAACGCGGCGCTGGCACATACCATGTTGGCAAGACGTTGAGCGTTGTTCAGTATGGGAAGAAAGACGACGGTCAAGCCTTTTTTCCTCGTAGATAACCAAGAACTAACCAGCAGTTAAGAGGGATTTTTTCCCCAGATAACTGGTTTTTAAGCTTTTTTGTACTGGGACTCAGTTTTAAAATATTTAGTCCTTTTATTAAATTTATTTACATAGAGCACATCAAGCCAATTTTACACGTCCACAGCAGTCAGAACGTATTTTATAAATATTTGAAAAACAGTCTTTAATGAGAGGTTGTCGAGCTGGTAGTGATGCAGGAAAAAAATCTTCCTTTCAAAAAGACAGTTATCTATGAAGTAAAATTTCTTCCTTCCTGATTGCGGGTTAGCTAACTTGGTTATCTTCGAGGACCAAAGGACTCGAAAGACGCTGAGTGTTGCTAGAGTAACCATAAGATTTTAATAGGGTCTATAGCCGACAGAAAAAACCCTGTCCACTTCTGATTCCTTCTCGATAGGTGTGGGGACCTTTAGTGTTACAAAAATACTAGTTTATGGGTTAGATTGTAAGTAGTGCCAAGCGCTCTCTGAATATTAGCGGCAATTGTGATATAATTAGTTAGGGACAGGTTAACGCGGCGTAAGGTTAACTAATACTGTGAAATAAAAACTAATGGTATTTCAGTGTTTTATTGTGCACTCTCCTCTTACACATATCACAATTTACACAAGTGACGCTCACAGCACTGCTGACAGTTCAACAGGAACTACACCCTCTCTCATAGTTAAGCACTTGGAATTGAGCTTGGGGATTCCAATATTTCCAATACAGCATTTTTTATTTGATGTAACACTGAATCAGATCATGAAATCCTGGCAGTTTCATTATCAAATTAAAAAATAAAATTAAAAGTATAGCTTCAACTTTTTGTTAATGGCAACACAGTTTGCTTTAATTTAGCAAACCATTACTGCCAGTGAAAAAACATTTTCCAGATAAGTCACAAATCTCTGGAATTATTGTATTGAAATTGTGGATTATATTGTCCACAATAAATCTTAAAACCCAAACCATATTCAAAATGCTTACATTTTATTAGAAAGTTGAACAAGCTTTGAAATAAATCAGTTACAGATTTTGATTATTATCTCAATGGCATTTGGCAAGTAACAGACTTATTTTAAAACTTGTATTAATCCTAACTATAACTTAAGAAAGTGGTTCATCCAAGCAGGCAAAGCCCTCACACAAGATGTCTGAATAAAATTAATCAATTTGATAACTTTATACTATCTGTGGTAAAATTCAGTAATTTAGCCTCAGTGCCTGTTTTATAAAAGCATTTTGGCTTTTTAATGATGAACTGACAAGCACAGAGAATATTGAGCCTGTGCCTATTTCTTTGGTTAAAGTTGTTTTTGTGACTAAGATATCAAAACTCTACCAAAGACAAGACAGACTGAAACTACTGACAAAATACTTTGTTCAGAATAAAACATAACTAGTACCATTATGTACTAAACAATAGACATACAATACAGATTTCACTAGGGCCCCATTTCACTAACTTGACAATTATCTCTGAACAGCACCCTTATAAAAATGACTGCTAGAAGTCATATTAATAATAATATCATTGGACAATTTACACCAATCACCTAGTCCCAAATTAGGCAATTTAAAGCCTGTGCTATGGGTAGTGGGTACTAGACTATGGATAAACTTACTTATTTTGATACATTCAAGACTCGAGCGCAAATATTCATAATAATATTCATCAAACAACCTGACTAACTGAACCCACAATGGTGAAATAAGACCCCTAGATGATTTTGCTTCCCAACACAGGAAGGAATTTTCCACTGACTCAAAATTTATGTATCAACATTTCTTTTGAGTCAGTGGAAAATAAAACTGAAGTCTGTCAATAAAATTCAGGGTCACAGGACACAGTTATATTCAGCTAATAACCTCGGAGGGCAGTGACCTGCTTTAGTAGTAAAACTTATCCTACGTAGCTTAGAGGCAGGGCTAGCGTCGCGAGGGCCCGGAGCCGCCCTGCCAGCCGCCCCGGTGCCCGCCGCCGCGCCCGCCTGCTCGGCCCCGACCAGCCGCTGGAAATCATAAGAGCACAAATTAATAAACAATACATTTAATGTTGCAATTCACCTTCGGCAGTTAACGTGGCAAGATTTTCAGTTAGAAGGGTGAGTCCATAAATTGCTTTTAAACAGAAAATGTGTGAATTTAACCCTGCTACTTAAAATCTTGCAGAGTAAAATTATACAAGGCAAGAAATAAATTGAATGAAGTAAAAAATCAAAAGGTGGTGTTTGCCAGCTTAGTTATGGCTTGCAAGCCATAATATAACTTGATAATTATAAATACACAAGTATGAAACAGCGAACAGCACAGACTAAAATAATTATAATAACCCTAGCGCTTAATTGTTCTAAAAACTCTTACTTTTCTTTTTTTTAAATAAATAAATAAATAATACATAAATAAGAAAAAATAATGGGCTGGTCCACAAGCAAGGCTTTATGATTATGAGGAATAGTATGGTATAAATTGTAATATTTTGTCTTTAAGTTCAGTATGAAGTAGGGAATGCTAAGTCCAAGAACAGAAAGTTAACTTAGTAGACCAAAACAAACAAACAGAGAAGTATTGTTTGTATACAACATAAACAAATTAATTATTGAGCTGCTAAGGCAGCAAATACTGACCTTGTGCCCTTAATATAGCACTCTTTCCGCGACCGGCGGTTGGTTTATTCCCTTGTCGTTTAAACATGGGCGCATTCTTTAGCATGTCGGGCAGTATGAGGAAGCGGATCTTGGAGCCCCGGATGTAGACGTTCTCGAGCTGCGCCACGCGCCCGTCGCGGTACGTTACCGTGACCTGCGTCATGGTGCAGTTCATGTTATCCTCGGCTTCGATCAGCTTCCCACGGTATACTTCACCGGTATTCGTTTCGCAGGTCACTACATGACCTTCCGCTTCGTGAAGTACTTTAATAGGCACACCGATAGACATCTTGGATGCTACACTAACAAACGAGCCACAAATATCACGAGATTTTCAGGGTATTGAAAGGATTTTAACAGATTTGTTTCGTAAATTCACGAAAAAATTACAATAATAATGGCGGCAGAAAGGACGCTGACCGAATGACATTTGACTTTGACAAACGTCAAGCAAAAACTAGAGAATGTTTGAGGTATATGTAAAAACGTCCAATCGTGTAAATCGTAGAAAAAATAGTCATTTAATTTTTACCAATTGAAAATGTAATATTTGATTTTTATTACAATTCAACAATTACCTAGAAGAATAATATAGTGTCAGGAAATAAATTACACTGTATTCAAATTTAACATTAGGTCAAGTAAAGTAAAGCCGTTCAAGACATTTTTTTAGTTATTTGATCTGTGAACTGACTAGTCATCGCATCGTTGATTTATTTGCTCATTTATTTGCCAAGCCAACATATTTAAGCTAAATGGCTTACCAGTTATCATTTTATTATATTTAAAGTCGCCTTTGCTTACAGATGAAATTTCACGCGTTTACTAAGTTAATTTTCATTACCGTCACGTTTTTACCAGTAGCCCAGACGGCGTTGTTTATGGTACGCGTCACTTTTGGTTTTGGCACTTTGGCTGTCACCAAAATTTTGTCAAATTAAAATTATTTCATTTTCATTCATTTATTTCTGTTCTGAATCTGAAACTTAGTTTCTGATTGTGATACTGTCGCATAGCGTAGCCAAACATTTCGTTTAATTTATAAGTTGTAGTTTCGGACGTCGCGATGGCGACTACAGTGATGAAGATGGAGACTGAGCAAGAGACGTGTTGCATTTGCGGCGGCGGCGGCGAGCTGCTCACGCCGGAGGAGCACGACGCCAGCGCGCCGCCGCTGGCCGGGGCGCCGCCGCTGCGGACCATGCTGCTGCAGCTGAACAGCAACAAGGTAACAGCGATGGCGGTGGTTTTAGCTGTTTACGCGGCCGTTGTAAACATAACCTACTTAACATTGTTTGGGTCCGGTTGTATTCGGTGTAGTATCGTAGCTGGCAATTCATGGAAACCCAAGACGAATTTCTAATTTAGTTATTTCTGATTGACATGTGTTATTTATCTAAACATCCAACTGTAATACTGAAGTTCATCAATTATCAGAATGAGTATAAGTAGCACTGTGGATACAGTAGGGGAAGATGTTTACATGCCAAATAAACAAAAGTAAAGGAAGTCTGGGCCCAGCATGAATGTGGATTAAATTATTTGGAACAATGTTTATTTTAATGTTATTGTTTATTTAAGAATTTGGTAGAAATATAGCAGTAAGTGTCCACTGAAGCCAATACATTTTTTAAAGGAGTCTATGATATAGAGCAGCAGTTCCTAACCTTTTTGCCTGGCAACTCTAAATTTCGAAAATATTAGAAGCCCGTGACCCAATCGAACATTTTAAAACAAATGAAATGCAGTGGTTGCGGTTTGTTTTTCAAAAAGTTCTGCAGGTCCTGAGATTCATCTCAATATGCCCCGTGACCCAAATTTGGGTTGCAACCTGAGGTTAAGAAACAATGATATAGAGAACTTGCAAGCTTAGTAGGTAGACAATCCTTTTTAACCTCAGGTTGTAACTCGAATTTGGGTTTTGAGAAAACACAGTAACTTGTTGACTAACTAAATAGTGTAACTAAAAGCAACACACGGTGCTGGGGTGGGAAAGGTCATACACACTGCAAATTTAAAATTCAGAATAGTGTATTTATAACCAGGTGTTTTTTTTGAACCATGTAAAATGGTCAAGAACTGCTGGGCTAAACATATGGTGAGACAGCAGGTTGGCACAGTGAACTAGACATGGATGTTCCTCAGGTGGTCCCGGAGGGCCGTCTCTGCGGCGGCTGCGCGCGGCGCGCGGGCGAGGCGCACTCGTTCGGGGCTGCGCTGGCGGCGCGCGCGGCGCCCGCGCTGGGCGAGCGGCTGCGGGCGCTGCGGCGCCGCCTGCACGCGCTCACGCAGCGGATCGATGTGTTTATTGTGGTGGGGGGCGCGGGAGCCCAGGCCGGGACTTACAGCGAGGAGGGTGAGTGCCACACTGTACTGGGAAATTGATACCCGGCCATTTATTCAACCATTTCAACCGCCATCTAGACACATTTCTGTAAAAATGTAAGAATATTCTGATATCCCTAAGTGAATACTGTAGTGACAAAAACTGCGATAAATTGTTTGTTATAATAAAAATCGATTGTGAAATAAGAAAGTGATTTTTGTAGCATGGAGGTTAGTGATTTTAATACTTGTTTTTAGTATTTAATCACTATGTAACATGGTTTTAATATGTGTGAAGTTAAAATAACGTGTGCTACTGTACATAACTAGACCTTAGAATGTTCGTGTGATCCTGTAAATGTGTTCTAACTTAGAACTTTCAAGGTCTTTCATTATGTAGTATGTAGTTGCATAAAATAGTATTTTGTATGCTTTCATTCTGTCTGCAGACATTATAATGGTGGAGAAGGAAGCCCTGGCGGCGGCGGCGGCGGCCGACGACGAGGAGCTGGAGCGCGCGCGCAACGCCCGCGGGGACCACGTCTACCAGTGCTCCGTCTGCCCGCTGTCCTTCCAGGTCAGTCATCCCTAGTAATGTTATAAAGCAGAAGAGTTTGTTTGTTTGTTTGAACGCGCTAATCTCAGGAACTACTGTTTCGAATTGAAAAATAATTTTTGTGTTGGATAGACCATTTATTGAGGAAGCCTTTAGGCTATATAACATCATGCTGCTGCAACTTATAGAAGCGAAGAAATATTGGTAAATGTGGAAAAAAACGGGGGAAAATTAGTCACTATTCCACGCGGAATTTATTATTTCCGTAACATTCTAAACGGGAGACAAATATTTTTATTTTACGTCCACGTTTTCGTAAAATTATCTATCACTAGCTGTGCCCGCGACTCCGTTCGCGTGGAATAGTAACTAATATCTCCCGTTTTTTCACATTTTCCAATGTTTCTTCGCTCTTATTGGTCGCAGCGTGATGTTATACACCGTGGTCGCTAATAACCCGAAAGATTCAAACCAACGATTTTAGAGCCTAATTAGAGTATAAAAAGTTATGTGACGTATAGTCCTAAAACCTATAGTTAAAGAGATATTAATTATTAAAAAAAAATTGCACATCAATAATTCTTAATTGTATCACACCCTAAGTTTGTGACGTAGCCACCAAGCAGTGACACAGACGTACTAACCGCGTGATTATTAGCCAGTTGCACTAAATGGAGTTCGGTATTGACCCTACAAAAAGGTTTTACTACCGATAACGTTTTACCTTAATAAAAGTATGTGAACTAAAATACAACATTAAATAATTTTATTATGATTTCTGAACTTACACACTTTTTAATCATAGGTATTTTTTCTCTTTTCTCTTCTCGCTCGACTTTACTTTTGTTCCGAAAGTAGGTACAAACTATTTACCTTCTCTGGTCACTGGCTGGTTTGAAATTGATGCAACTAAAACGTCATTTTAAACTTCGTAATACTTTAACTGAAATGTCATGCTGGCTCACTCTTTAACGTAAAGGTCTACTCACAAGAAAGCATGCAATAAATATGATTAAGTTTGTTCTGAAATAGTAATTTAATTGAGACACATAATTAGACCCATGTTGATATAACATTATTTACTCCTACTGTCGTCAAAAACACGTGGTTAAAATCTTTCGGGTTATTAACGACCACGGTGTATAGCCTAAAGCCGTTCCTCGATAAATGGTATATCCAACGCAAAAATATTTTTTTAATTCGAACCAGTAGTTCCTGAGATTAGCGCGTTCAAACAACAACAAAGTATAGATTTATCATGTTAGGTTAGGTAAGACAAAATTATGTTAGTTTAGTTCACATTAGGTTTTGTTATGTAGGGTTAGTTAAGTTTAGATAACATTTTGCGAACATGTGGACACAAAATTTTGTCCCTTATAAACTTGTTCAGAATAAGTTTTGTCTTGTTTAGAATGCCTAAACTTACCTAACGATTTTGTTATTTTCCGGTGACATATTCATCATGAAAGGGCATGCCAGGATAAGCTAAGTGAATCTGCCCCCACCGAGTTTGGGCTTGTAATTTTTATGGGTGGTGTGGCTTTACATTAGTAATTAATGTGCAAAATTTCAGCACCCTAAACTTCATAGTTTTTGTTTAAATAAAAAAAAAGATATATCATTTTTCTTTGATAGTTTTTTTTTTAGTGAACCGATTTTTGCGTGCTTCGCACATATTGTATATTTAGTAGAGATGATTAAACGACTATTATTACATTTTCACTGTGTCATACAAAAAAATGTAAAAAAAATCATTTTAAGTTTTCAAAAAAATTTTTTTTTTACTTCCGCG
>BHDV01001468.1:36705-52115 GCA_005406045.1 Adoxophyes honmai
ATGTTCCCTTATTTATGTCCATACAAGTGACACCCTTTTTTGAGACTTTGTGGTGTTTACATATTTTTGCCCTTGACTGTACAACACGCACAATCTTTAACGGCTTTAAAGATGTGACAGTAGGAATGCTTTTAACCCTATGTTTTAACCAAACGGGAATAAAATTAGTCTTGGAATAAGGTACCTACTAGCTATAGTGCTCGCAAGTAAATAAATTTTTGATAATTATGTGTAAAGCCAGAGTTTAAATCGACCTTACGAGCGTGTGGGTAGGTATAGATATATCCGGGACTTTGGCTGAATCGATATAATTACGACTTTAGTTAATTACCTGTGTTATTATAAATGTTTCGTAATTTAATGACTATCATGTCGTGTATTAAGATCAGACACACAATAAGAAATGTATCATTAAATTGAAACATCTCCATTAGATCGATTCGATAATTATAATTTTATGGTAGGTTAAGTAGTTATGAAAGATAGGTACATACCTACCTACCTAAAATCACGCGTCAGTGCATTGTACAGCCAGCAACAGAAGGTATAAGTAAATGTAGAGATAGAAACTTTATGCTTACTTCATAATAAATTTATTCCCGAAACGATTTGTTAGTTCAGATTAATTAAACGAATCAGCATTCCATCAGATCACAAAAACTTGTCAAACTATTAAAGGACCTGCGTTTGAGCTAGTTTACTGTACGAAATTTGTCTCGAATGCAGATTTAGGTTATTTATATGAAAAACCCTAAAACATAAAAGTGAGTGTTTGAGTAGATACAGAACATGACGACACGTACGAGTACGACCCATACAACATAAACAATATTAAAGACAGATAATTTTTATTTATTAATTCGTCAAATTTCAAAACTATAGAAATATACATAGATGTTATGCAAAGCCAATGTCCATAAAGATGCAATAGGTACAGTCAGCGTCTGATAAATGTATACACTTTAGTACCTTTTCAAATTAACCTCATATTTGAACTCTCGCATGAAATTGTCACTGCGATCACAGTGACAAAGTACCAAAGTGTAACCATGTATCAGACGCTGACTGTACCAGCTCAAATACCAGCTACTTTAATTATGTTATCTGTAACCCTAACCATCACTGTACTTTATGACCAGTTAAAAAAACAATTACGTACATTAAATACGAAACCTACTGCTCTCATTCCGACTGTACCACTCATTAGGCGGTGTTAAGTAACGCGAGACGAATCTCGGATCATTTACCGGCGCCATTGTGAGCGAAAGATGGCCCAACGCTGGGCTGTTCTACCCACAACAAAAGGACGTAACTGCATCAAAAGTTTTATAAAGATACGACGTTTTAAGTTTGCTAGGGCGGTATTGAGAGTCGAGGCCGCTTGCTTATAGATCGTAAATTGCACTCATCAAGAACTGCATTCTATTAGGCTATTACTGTCATTGACGTGTGGAGGTTGCGAGAGAGTTTCTTTAATTTCAGTTGTTTGTTTAGTATTGGACATTCGAAAGCCATGAATACTGAATAGGTCAGTGGTTTTATTCTCTAATGTAACTAAACTTGTGGACGAGCTCGACGACCTGTCAAAATTAACTGTTGTGTACTGTATACTGTATGCTGTTGTAAATCATAAAAAATTGCATCAGTTCTGTTCTCGGAAGAAAATGAATATCACTGTTTACTTATTAGTCAAAACATTATTTTGACTTTATTCTATTATGACTTCAGCTGCATAATTTTAATAAATAGCTGACGTGTGTGTTACAATAAACAAGTTAGACAATTCGCCTGTCCCTATTAAAATCGTCGGATCTGCAAATCTGCCATTTTCGGTTTATTTCATTAATTGACCCTGAATTACGATAACTTTCACCTCCCACAAAAAAATCTTAAATTTTATGGTTAATTTACGAAATATACAGGTTAAAATCGTCGGATCTCACTTAAGCGTCTGTTAAATATGTCGAATCTTACTATCGGACGATGTTAGTGGGGCGAGCGGGGCGGCCGAGCATACGTAACTGCCAGATCCGACTATGTTAACGTATTGAAGTAAAGTATGAAAATGTCGGATCTACCACTTCCGACGTTTTTAATCGTTACAGTTAAGTTTAGAAATGTAGGATTTACCACTTCCGACGTTTTTAATCGTTAAAGTTAAGTTTTGAAATGTCGGATATACCACTTCCGACGTTTTTAAACGATAAAGCGAAAGTATTGAAAAGTCGGATCTACCACTTCCAGCGTTTTTAATTGTTTCAGTAAAGATTTAAACGTCGATAGTACCACATACGACGATGTCAATTGTTTTTATCAAAATTTCTAATGCAGGTAGTACCATATCCAACATTATAAAGTGATTTGGTATAAATCTTAACTGTCGGTAGTGTCGTGTTCCATACAATTTCTTCTAAATACAGCAATTTGAATTGTCTACTTTCTTATTGCCGAAAGAAAGTAATGTTAATGTTTTTGTATTTTGTACTTTATTAAACCATCTGGATACCCTGAATTTGATAAACGTGGCATTGGTTTTTTGAATTCATGTACTCTGTCTACCCCTCTTGATACAGGCGTGAGAATATGTATGTATGTATAAATACATAACAAGTGCCTATTAAGATGACTGTGATGATTACCCAAGTGCTATTGTTTACAGAGTAACATAAAATGTAACATATTGTTAACATACTAATTAAGCTACAAGTCGACTTTTATAGTGTGTAAATTGTTTCCAAAGCTAGATTAAATTTATAATTTTTAGAGATGTGCCGACTAGTCGTCGACTACTCAGTTAAGCCGCCTGTTCGGCGGCTTTTGTAGTCGGCGACTAGTCAGCTTTTTACTTTGTATGTATTTCTCATTAATATGTACTATATTGTATGCTTAAAAAGGAGACATACATACGAGGATTGTCCAATAAGTACTTAGCCTCACCGCCTGAGGACGGTACAATCGTAAGAAAAGAATATTATCCAGTAGTACATCTTTTCAGACGGCTCGTGTTGAAATTTCAGGCATATTGGATTTGAAGTTTTGTTTTCACAGCGTGGACGTGTCGGCGGATTTTAGAAAAATGGAAAAGAGCAATATCGGTCGGTGATTCGGTTCTTGTATTTGGAAGGGAAATCGCGCAGCGAAATCAAAGAGCGCTTGAATACTGTGTACGATTACTCTTCTCCTTACATGGCGACCGTCGTAAATTGGTCAGCGAGTTTCAACGCGGTCGCACGCCCTTTTTTGATGAGCCACGCCTAGGTGCCCCAAAAACGGCCACCACGGAGGATAACGTGACAAAAGTCTACGATCTCGTATTGGCAGACGGCTGATTGAAGGTGCGCGAGATAGCTGAGACAGTAGGTATCTCAAAAAACTGCGTGGATCATATCCTACATGAAATATTGGACATGAGAAAGCTGTCGGCTCGATGGGTGCCGCGTTTGTTCACTTCGGACAGCAAGCGCATCCATGAGACCACTTCAAAGCGGTGTTTGACACTGTTTAAGCGCAATTAAAAGTAGTTTCTGTGTCATTTCGTGACCATTGACGAAACATAGATTCACTGGTAAACACCAAAGACCAAGTAATAGCCGAAACAGTGGACTTTACACGGCGAATGTGCTTCAAAGAAGGCGAAGGCTGTCCCGTCGGGCGGAAAAGCGTAGGCCACCGTTTTTTGGGTTTCACAAGGTGTTATCTACATTGACTACCTGCAGTAGGGCAAAACAGTCACAAAGCTCTACTATACTGAACTATAGGGCCGATTCGACATTGCATTGCCCAAGTTGGTGAGGAAAAAAGCGTTTTTCTACCACGACAATACACCGGCTCACACCTCCGCCGTCGTCACCCCCAAATTGGTCGCTTTAGGCTACGAACTGCTGCCCCATCCACCGTATTTGCCAGATTAGGCCCCGCGTCACTTCTTTTTGTTTCCAAACTTGAAGAAGTCACTCGTTGGGCACAGATTTAAGTCGAATGAGGAGATTATCACCGAAAACAAAGATGAACTTATTAGCGACTTTAGCGAAGTAAACAAATCACGCATTGGTCGCAACTAGAGCGCGAACAAGCTGAGGACAAAGTCGGATCTTCGATATCTCCGCAATCGGAAATTTCCGAAACCGAGATCGGACTAGCCGACTAGTCAGCTAGTCGGCTAGTCGGTCAAAGTGGTAGTCGGTACATCACTAATATTTTTTAATACGCATTCAATAATGTCGTTAGTGGGACTTGCTACAAAGTGTCTTTGGATTTTTACAAGTAACAAGGTCTTAAGTGGCACTTGCGACTATTATTTACTGGATTCATACAAGCAACAATGTCGGATCTGGTAGTTCTGACAAATCAATATTAACCTTTCTCTGTTAAAAAGGCCACAACTGAATTTTCGCATATTTACAAATTTAATACTGAGTATTCTTAATGTTCAATTGAATAGAAATAACTTAAATAGCAATACTGGAAAGTTTCAAAAACATTCTCAATATAAGTAAAAAGATATAAGCAAAATATACTTTGAATCGCTCTCCTGTAAAGTTGCCGATTTGCAGATCCGACTATTTTAATAGGGACAGGCGAATTAGGTATTAGAGAAAATTTTGCAGACGCTTAACCGAAAAATTTGCTCAGACGTTGATTACTCTGGCTACGATTACTACTAGAAGCGCGTGAGTTTTGTCACGTATCCATCCCAGCTCTGCTAATCATTTCCAACATACATAAATACATACATACATCACGCCTGTATTCCCTATTGGGATAGGGAGAGCGCACGAAAAGCTACATAGACAAAAGCCATGACGGTGCCTTGACTATTTCACGTTTTGTGGCACTTCTAGCATATTTTTTAAGGTTTTGAGTTGGCAGGTATAATAAATAGTGACAGGTTGCTAGCCTGTCGCCTAAAATACTTATGCCTTAGCCTAATTCTTTAGTCGCCTCTTACGACACTCACGGAAGAAATGGAGAGCCTGGAGAGGTGTTATTCTAAACCCGACACCACACTATCTCTAACAAGCTGTTAAATTTCCCTTCATTGTGTTAACCCATGTTAGGTAATTGATGTTTAAACATGTCAAAGCCGCCTTCAGAAAGTGTAGTCTGAAGGGACGGTAAATCATGCCCGTAGATATTGTTGCCATTGTCCACTGTCACAAGAAGTGTCGCTAAAAACTGATTGATGTGTACCCAATATGGGCCTGACGCTGCCAGCATGAGAGGTGTTATTCTAAATAGGACACCAAACGGACAACCGGACGGACGCCAAAATTGTCCAAATAAATTCTTTTACGGGCAAAAAACTTATGGTAATGGTAAAAGGCAGTGACGCGTGCGACGCGTTCCGGCGGCTGCGGCGGCAACCAACAGTAATTTGGCTCCGCGAGCCTAATAATACAAGATTAGAAACCATAAAATATAACAAATTCTAGCTCTCCTCGTGGTATTCGCACTGATGACTGCACATGGCTTTCCGTTGAGCGGTTGGCCCACAACACGGCGTTTCCCACAGACATATCGAAATGGATGACTCAAGTGTATAAACAGTCAAAGAATTTGATATCTGTGCCACTTTGTACCTTTGCACAAGAAATGTCACTATGACATACCTACCATACTATCTACTAATCAAAGCTATATGAAACTCATTATGAAAAGGATCAAAGTGGCACAGGTATCAATTTCCTCGACTGTACTTCGCTTGCCAAAAGGGAGGCAAAAGGGAGAGCAATGCTCTTCCTTAGACGCGATTTCATTTAGTTTTGTACCACTTAGATTAGGTTTAACTGCCTAGAGACAGGACAACTTGAATAACGCGGCGTCACTTTTGAATCGGTTTCGCGCTCATGTGGCGTTACAGTACCTAGGTAGAGAAATAGCAGCACGCTTGGTTTTCATACAAATGCAGGAACTCGCGGTATCTATTTCGATGTAAGTCTGTGGTGTTTCCATTGAAAATTGCAGAAGTGTTATAGCCGTATATTCAATGTATCTTCGACCCAGCCGTACCAGGGAGTGAATTTCCCCGTATAGTGTAGAGCAATACACCTATTCTTTTCTTCTGTGGATGACGTAAAAGGCTACCAAGGAAATATGTTGGTAAGTACCACTTACGTGACAGGCTTGCAACCTAGCTATTTCGCGTTTCGCAGCCACATTGAGGCATGGACTAATAGGTATAATAGTGACAGATTGCTAACCTGTGGCCTAAGCAAACTTCACTTAGTCGCCTCTTACGACATCCAAGGAAGAAACCTAGCGGGGTTATTCAAAGCTAACACAGGTAATTCCTATTTAAAGGTCCCTATTTTCCTTTTCCCCCTGTGGTGCCGTGTTAGAATAGCACCTCCCCCTTTCTTCCCGTGGGTGTCGTAAGAGTCGACTTTGGGAAAGGGTTAGTGTATTGTGGGCGATGGGCTAGCAACCTGTCACCGCAATATCACGTTTTACCCTGTTACCCTGAATTTGCTAGACGTGGCGCTGGATTTCCGAATCCATGTGCTCTGCCTACCCCTCATGGGAATACAGGCGTGAGAATATGTATGTAATGTATGTATTTTCCTTTAAAATACGGTTTTTTTTACAATTGAATGGATAAACAAATAATAAATATGTGGCAGTGCGGCTCCAGTGTACCGTGTCTCGTGTAGGGCTCGCCAGCGAGTCGTGACAGTGCATTCGCAACCGACGCGTTCGCTGCGAACAGCGCTTGCGCAACATTCGCTTTACTGTCTAATTCGCGATTGGCTGAAGACATAGTTTTTTTTTCATATTTGGGAATTGTTACGAAAATACACATGTAGATGATACATTTTGGTAGTGATTTATAAACGTACGAGCTGCTACCCGCGACTTCGTCTGCGCAGAATAAGTATTTCGGATTGCGTGGCGTAGAATATATGGCATTAAAATTATCACACAAATAATTTTTGAATCGCATTTGACAAATATAACAGCTTTTTTAACAAATCGCTAGGGTCATTCCACGACCAAGGCAGTTTTGCGTGACACTCCGAGGCATAATTTCATTTTATGTTAATGTGTATTTTTATGAATAAATCGAATAATGCTTCACATCTCAAACGTTTTGCAAAAAGAGGCATCACTTTGAACCTTTTAATTATCGAGATAATTAAATTTTCTTTTTTCATATAATTCGGTAATCACCCAAGCAAACAATATTGGCATGAAATCATGTTTATTGATAGATATCACTAGACTTTTTATGCTATACATTTATAGCCTTGAATTATAAACATCTTAAGTAATAGTATAATAATTTTAATTAATGATAACCATTGATAAAAAAAAGAAACGTGAAATTAATATTTTTTTATTAGGTATATTTTTTTTTGTGTTGCACAGAGTAATATTCTCAATCAAGGGAAGCATTATTTAAAACTTATATATTTTACAGTGATAACTCAATAAATGACCAATATAGTTATTACCACGTCTATAAAACCGCGGAGATCACTCAAATTACGGTAATCACCGTCGCGGTAATCACGTGAGCAATTTAGTTTTTAATTAATTACTTCGAAACGGTTATTGATAAAAACTCAATATTTTTTGTGTAAGTAGTTATAACACTGTTTAATATGTCAAAATAATCTGAGTTAAATATATTAACAGAACATGCGAGAAAAAAATAATATGGTAATCACTTTTAACTGTGACAAAAAATTCGTGTTGTTTTCTTTCCTTCGTGATTCGGTAACGGCACAATAAATCACAGATTCACACTGTTTAGCCATCGCGGCGTGACAGACTCTTTCTAGGAACGTATCGAGGATGTCTCTCGGAGTATGCGTTTGAGCAGTACGACGCGTTTTATGGCCGAATTTGGTCAAGACGCAAAACTCGGGACACTTTTTAAAAATGGCTTTAAAAATAAACCAATGTAAAAATAATTATTTAGGCAATAGGATTTAATTTATCATGTAATTGGCTTGCTGTGAACAACAAAAACTTACAGTTTCCGCGTTTAGGTTTCGAAGTATATGTCATCAACTAACAAATTTTGGAGGTGGGACAAGGCGAAAATGTAGACTCCACTGACTTTCGATTTTTGTTTCGCGCATTTAATAACAAGAATATACTATTGTTAGACTTATTTTGAGCAGAATAAAGTGTGAATTACGTAAGATATTTTTTTTATAAGGTTATCTGTTAGAATTTGGATTTCACAGGCACTTGAACTTGAGAACACGAAAAATCGTACGGCTGGAGAACGGCCCGCTAGCACCTTGAAAATTCGCAAAACAAACACAACCGTCAACGACGTCTGCCCTCACGCGTCTGCCCGCGTTCGGGTCGCGCACTCAGCGACGCATGACGTATCTGTCCCGCGCATGCGCGCCGCGCACCACGCTTGCCCGCGCATGCGCGCCACTTCAACGGTTTTGACAGCGGACGCCAAAGCTCTCAAATTTTACCCGACTTACTTGAGGATTATCGTCGTATATTGGATAATTCACAGAATATCATTACAATTTGTAGCCTATGTGTTATTCTGATGTATAAGCTACATTATTGTAAAGTGTCATTAAAATCCATTCAGTAGTTTTTGCGTGAAGGAGTAACAAACATCCATCCATCCATCCATACATCCATCCATACATCCATCCATCCATACTCACAAACTTTCACGTTTATAATATTAGTAAGATTCTGCCAAAATTCTGCAATCTGCGGCTTTCCTAAGTCTATTTTCTTATGTTGTAAGCTTTGACTACGCACGAGGTAGTTTACCTCTTCTTTCATCATGCGGACGGCTAAAGAGTCTCTACCAAGGCAAATTCCAGGATGTTATACACATCTTGACATCTTGTTGATTCAACTTGTTTCACTTGCTACGATCCTGACGTACCTCGTTCTGTTTCATCCACACTCATTAATCTCTTCATACCTGCTCGTCGGTTGGTACTCTTGACCAGAGCGTCTAGTGTGTTCAAATCGAAGTTGCAGTCCTTAACGAATTCGCTTGCGAGTTGTCGCGGAATGTATGGAGACTTGTCGACCGTGGCAGTTGTGCAAACGTTCCGCTGGCGGCGCTGTCTCCGTTTCCATACAATTTTGCGATAACTCACAAACGAATTCGTTAACGACTGCGCCATCGATTTGAACACACTAGACGCTCTGACCTGTTTCTAAAACGTCCGCGATTTGGACACGGAACTTCCATGTGGTCTTCATTATCATTAGTTTCAAAACTAGGCATTTTAGTTTCAAACCTCGATATCTTAAAATTTACTTTAATATGACACACATTAAATCTAGTTTTCGAAAAAAAAAACACCTAACTTCGCCCATTCGTTTCAGATTAGCGATGTCACGAACGCGTTAAACTATACTCTCCTTTTGCGTCGACGCTTATAAGTTTCATAACCGACATACTCCGTGAGTGGCGATACTGTTACAATAGCACTAGCTAAATCTAGTTTACTTTCAAGGGTGAACAGAAATTGCAGTTACTATCAGATCGATACGGAGCTGATCAAATGGAACTAACCAGGAATAAATTAAGTAATCATACTGAAATAAACGGCAAATGTTACACAATTTCACACAACTGAATTCATTTGACATGGCAAAAATAATATTATAGGTGAGTTAATTATAATAATATATACATGTGCTCGTATTACGTTACTTTCTATCTCTAAAAATTAAACCCTAGGAACTTTTAAGTACCTATGCACTGGCGGCAAAATTATCCACCATCTCTGCTTGAAGGAATATAAGTAAAGAATGAGGTTTTTAATTAAACGATAAGTTTAGCCTCGCAAAAAAAAATATTAATGTTACACGCTATTTCACATGAAAAATTGATTTAATTGCGAGTAAATACCTGGTGACGTATTGCAATACAAAATTAAAATCACTTTATTTACTACTAGCTTTCCGCCCGCGGCTTCTCCCGCGTGGGATTCGGTTATATTATTGCGGTATAAAGCGAACATTCCCTCGGGAACATCATTTTTTTTCCGGGATAAAAAGTACCCTATTATTTATTTTAATTCGGACTTCTAACTTTACGTCTGCAAAATTTCAAAGTAATCGGTTCAGTAGTTACGGCGTGAAAGCGGAACAAACAAACAAACAAACTCACTTTCCGATTTAAAATATTAGTAAGGATTATTTTCTGTGGATGTCGTAAGAGGTGACTAAGGAAATACGCTTTAGGCGACAGGCTAGCAACCTATCACTATTATACCTCTTTCACTAAATTGTTTTAACCTAAAATTGAGCTGAAGGTGGCTGTAAAACGTGAATTAGCCATATTTTTGACTGTGTAACATTTTGTGTGCTCTGACTATCCCATTTGGAAACAGGTTCCGCCCTAAGCCAACTAGATCGTTTAGCATCGCCAAAACTAGGTTTGAATAAGTTGGCCATTGTCTGCAATATTTTACTCGTAACAATTAAATTTGCATCATACAGACACTTCTTACGAGACAAAGCGAGAAAGTGACAAGAGTCGTGATCGTGACAGTGTATTCGCAACTTGTGTATTTGGCCCAAACCGGGAGTCGAACTAACACTCGACACTCGAACGCCTAGCGTTTGCGCAACAAGCGCAGCGCGGCGGGCTTATCGACTTCATAAACCGAATAAATAGAAGACAAAATTAAAAAAAATACTTAAACATATTTATAATTATATCACCACAAAATTACAAAACCCATAAAAAAATTGTCACTCGTTTGGAATCTTACGAAAGTTTATAAATTTCCCAGAACATACTTATACTACCATATCACAGCATAACAACGATCGTCATACATAATACATATATTTGACGGCCGGATAGCCCAGCGGTTAGAGAACCTTGCTGTGAAGCTTAAGGTCCCGGGTTCGATCCCCGGTCGGGGCAGATGTTTGTACGATGAATACGAATGTTTGCTTTCGAGTCTTGGATGTTTATCTATATATAAGTATGTTTATCCGTTGTCTAGTACCCATAACACAGGCATTACCTACTTTGGGACTAGATGATTGGTGTAAAAATTGTCCAGTGATATTTATTTATTTATTATTTATTTATATAACGTCATGATTGTATTCCTACATGGGGAAGGCAGAGCAAACGAAACGCTATTGACACAACCACGACTATCTCATGCGTCGAAGGTACTTTTCTAAGTTAGATTGAGAGGTAAAATAGTAGTGGCAAATTGTCAGCCTAACGCCTAAAGTTTCAGGTTCCCCGGCCGGTGCGATTCGACTACTGGAAGATAGACACGTTTCGAAACCACTTCTAGGTGAAACTAAGTGTACTATTAAATTAGTTCTTACGTATAATATAATGTAGTGCAATATTATGTAGTGCTTTATGTGAAATACCGTACGAATGTTGCGCTGTGCGCTGTCCGTAATGCATCGATCTGATAGGAAATACATTATGTATCTAATTTACTTGATTACTCACGCAACGGAACCAATATTAGCTAACCCACGGAATCGTCCAGCACATACACTTTCATGCTAAACTGGGGGACCAGTACCTCTTTGTTTACTAAACGGGCCAATCAACTATTTTGTGTTGTTATTTTGTCCCGTAAGTCAGGGGACAACAGTGATAGAGTTGCTTAGAAAAAGGTTGTAATTTAGGTCCCGTTCTATGCTCAGGAGATGCGCCGTAAAAAAGGCCTGCAACTGTAAAAAAAAATCAGAACTTTTAGCGGATTATATCCTAGAAAATCACAATTTTACTCGGTTAGTCAGGAGACGTAACCATGGCAACCAGGGACATAAAATAGTTGATCGACCCACTTGTAACGGTTCCACGTGCTGTTTTTCTGTTTTTTAAGGGAGATACAACTATTTGGTCTACAACTACGAGTACATAGTTTATGGGTCATTGTCATAACCCTAAAAAAACATGTCCATTTGTAATATATAAGACATTTTTAATAATTGCATTCAATTTACATCATAACTATAAAGTACAGGAAACGTACTAGACTATACTATATCATATTTTCTATAAATGTAATTATTTGTTTTGTTTATCACCACAAATGTAACTGAAAGTCCACTTCGGTGGACTGTCCGGATTCCACCTGTTAATAGAATGTGGCTTTAAAAAAATACATCTCTTTTATTATTGTACAAAAATGCCATTTTCCCCTAATCTATGTATGATTTCTATTTAACATTAATAGGATTTAAAAAATTAGATGGAAATAAAACACATTTTTTGCATCATTGAATCTTGTCACAACATTTTTTGTCTTTTTGGTGGACATTGCTTTAAATTCTAGAAAAATTAGGGAAATGTCAAATGAATAGACCGGGACATATAATTTAACACATTCATCATCGTACTATCCCTGTTAGCAGCCATTTTGCCGTAACTTGTGCGCAGCAGACGATATTGTTGTGTTAACAAGAATATTTGGTGATGTCAATGTTGAATTGTCTTTCCGGTTACTGCTATATTTTGTAAGTACATCGCTATAAATCCACCAAACGTTTTTAATAATTAGTTAAGCAATCAAACATTGTAAATATGCCTTGCCTTTTGAATAATCCTTTAAATGGCTGGTGTTGTGAATGATATTGCGGGAAAAGTCCATTCGATGGACGTCTTTTTGGTGGACTTTTTGTACACCTAAACGATAAATGATTGTATTTTGATTAATATCTTGTACTTTGGTTTAATTTTTTATTATAACTTTAAAAACTAGCTTCTGATTACTGTTTTGTTTTATCCGTAAATGACTAGTGACTGAATAGTGAATGTTTAAACGTAAATTCTGTAAAAGTAAAAAAAAACTGTAGAAGATTTAACAAAAACATACAAAATAAGCCTTGGAGGAAAAATGGAATGATGCACGACGATGCAGAAAAAAAATCAACATACAAAAAGAAACTTAAAAGTACATCGCACGCAAAATACCGCCTTCGATTCCAGTTATTTTAGTACCATGAAATGGGTGAACGTATTGCTGTGAAAAACAGAAGAATGTTGAAAGCAAAGAAACTTACTTACTTAGAAAGAAGTTGATGACTTCAGAATGCAGCAACCATTAAAAATTAGAGAGTGCAGTCTGTTTGTTGATTGAAAAAAATGTTCATAAAAGTATACCATTTTTGGACGTATATTCTGAAGGTTCGGATACGTCAATGTTAAAACCAGGAAGAGCCACCAAACCCCCACTTTCATACATGCTTCTTGAAGACTTGAAGGCTTCCTAGTCTTCGGAGGACTAAGGCATATTCTGTCCACCGAAAAGAATTGTCATTTCGGTAGACAGACACAAAATATTTTTTATATACTTTTTGAATGTATTTACGTGCCTGTTTGTTCTTGATTATGAGAATATATCTAGAACGTTATTTTTGTTTAAGATGTTTACCGCTTTTTGTTTTGTTTATTTATTATTAATTAACATAATTAGTCCACTCGGTGGACATATTAGTCTTTTTGGTGGAACCGAAATATCGTTATTTCGTTTTAAATCGTTTTTTTCGAATAATTGATCTCTGAATGATACTCAGTTCTGTTGCAAGTTAGAGTTAGAGTCGTAATATCCCTTTGATTTTTATAAATCGTGTGTTTCATTTTTTGGCGAAAAAAATTGCCTGGCTTGACAATGACCCTTATAGTACTCGACATGCTTATTGCAATGGCCATAAATCCAATAAATAGAAATGGTTATAGTCCCCGGCAAGCTCCACGACAAGATTTTATGTGGTGGGTAACTTACCGTTGCAATCGAGAATAAAATTTATTATTGGAATATGTCACTCCACTAAGTAAAGAGTAATTTTTTTTAAGATGCAAGTAAGCAGCAGGCAAGATGGGCTATATCTACCCAGTGCCGTAACTAGCCTTTTATGCGCCCGGTGCGAGCTTCAAAAATTGCGCCCTAGAAGATACTGGTCTGGTCATTTCTGCGCCCCTCAAGGGTCTGCGCCCTGTGCCTGGGCACCGCTGGCACCGCCCTAGTTACGGCACTGTATCTACCACTAGCTGTGCCCGCGACTCCGTTCGCGTGGAAAAGTGACTAATTTCCCCCGTTTTCCCCCACATTTTCCAATGTTTCTTCGATCTTATTTGTCGCAGCGTGATGTTATATAGCCTAAAGCCTTCCTCGAAAAATGGTTTGTCCAACACAAAAAGAATTTTTCAATTCGAAGCAGTAGTTTCTGAGATTAGCGCGTTCAAACAAACAAACAAACAAACTCTTCAGCTTTATAATATCTACCATTTATTAGCCTTGTCAGCCTTTTTAAAACCCGAAAAACATGCTAGGAAAGGCTAAGACACGCAAACGTCACGTTTTGTCCATGCAGCGTTGCGTGTCCTCTGTCAACCCTATTTAGAAATACATGCGTGATGTGCGTAGATATGACTGTATTCAATTCATAATAAATTATTGACAAGTTAACATTGACGTCACGACCTAGTTCGTAGTGCTGACAAATGACAATCGTACCTAGTGTTTGCTTTACCTTAACAATCGCCTCGACCCGTGGTTTAACTCGTGGCAGCCACGGAACGACGATTCTGCTGAAATTTTAAGCGTTAAAATAAAACCTAATTACCTACTAGGTACTTGCCTATACTTGCTTGCTACTGCACTACGAGTGTCATATTTCAAAAACATGTTTTCATGCATTTTTATTCGATTCTGGGTATCGACAGCTGAGTTGTTAGCTACCTCATCGTTTTCCAGCGTCAAATGTCACCGGCAGAATCTATTCATATTTGTTTACTGAGAAAGGAAACCGACGCATGGTTCGGGCACGTGGGCACGTGAAAGATGGGTGCATGTGTAAGGAAATTTACTTACAAGAAAAGTGTATCAACTATTATATTAGCGCACTGGGTTTAACTTGGCACGGTTTTGGAAGCCGGGGTAAGCTCGCGCATCACTATTACCACGGAAAAAGCGGCGCGTGAACATACTTCCACTGCTTAAAACCAGTGGACTTAGCATAGCCACGCACATGAAGACGCGTACGCGGGTTAGTTTACCTGTATTTGTCGGTCTCCGGGTATAACTGACAGAGATCCCTTCGGGGATAAGTTCGCCTTTGTACATTAAGTTGTTATCCTGTATCTTGTTTTTTTGTAATTGTTTTATGTGCAATAAAGAGTCATACAATACAATACAATAGCATCTGCCCGGAGAGGTCTTCCTGTTCAAGTCTTTCCCACAGAGGGATGAATGTGAATGAAGCGAGAGAATTGTGCCAGAATATAAGCGAATCAAATGGTGCTTTATTGTCTCTACACCGCGGGGAATAGGTTGTGATGTTTATTAATGTTTGTATGTTATTAAAAACGTCATTAAACAAACTGAAGTTAAATTATCGCACCTTGAAAATCAAAACGTCATTATCCAAAAAACGCATTTTTTCAGTAGAAGGGTTTAAAAATCTGAAAAAGAATT
>BHDV01001468.1:77249-87853 GCA_005406045.1 Adoxophyes honmai
GGGGGGGGGGGTGTCATCCATGCTAGCTACACCACAATAATCAGTTTACATAGGTGTGGGGCCCCATTGTTTTATTTGCCCCAGGGCCCTTGGCTTGGTTACCTAGCTACGCCACTGACATACATACATACATATATCTTCACCCCTGTGAAGTGGCATTCTCTCAATGGGAAGATCTGATCATACTTTATGTGTTAACAAAATAAAACTGACGTAAAACGGTCTAAGCAATTTCTCAAGTATTCCTCCAATTCGAGTAACTACATACATCAACATATTCTCAGGCCTGTATTCTCAAGATGGGTATTCAGAGCACATGAATTCCAAAATCCAGTGCCACGTTTAGAAATTTCAGGTTAACCTGGGTTAAAAGTGATATCGCAGTGACAGGTTGCTAGCCCATCGCCCACAATACACTAACCCTTTCCCAGAGTCGACTCTTACGACACCCACGGGAAGAAAGGGGGAGGTGCTATTCTAACCCGGCATCACACGGGGATTGGTTATTTGTTATGCGTATAATTCACCTGTGAGAGACGGACCCAGAAGGGCGATTTATTTGGACGATTTTTTATAAATTATGGTTGCATATATTGTGATACAGTTGTTTAGTTACTAGGAATACAGGAAATGTAGCATTGCTCAAAAACCCGTATTTTAATTTGGTCGAAATTAAAATAGTAATTATTTTAATTATAATCATTCTAATTATACTAATAATTATTTTAATTTAGACCCAATTTGATTACCATCATACGGTTATTGTGAGTAAATGAAAAGATAGACACGTACTGTAATGGACGTTATTGTTCTAGATTATTAAGAAGGTATAATTCTTTTAATCAATAGGTTTTCGCAGGGCACACAGCGGAAGCTGTCAAAGAAAATTTTCCCCGTTTCTTCGACAATTTCCAATGTCTCTTGGCTCCTATCTCCTATTGGTTGCAGCGTAATGTTATATGTACTTAGCCTAAAACCTTCCTCGATAAATGGTATATCCAACAAAAAAATATTTTTTTCAGTTCAATTCAAACAAACAAACTCTTCAGCTTATAATATTGGTACTAATTGTAATCCTTTGAACTTGGCGCGGCCATGTTTATAAGAAAAACTGAAATTTTAAGGACCAATTAAGTACATAATATATTTTCATGATTATGTGTAGATATTTATGTTTTCGTCTGTACTTGTAGAATCCGGTTGTCAGCGCAAATGTATTTTTTCAAGTTGCAAAGAACATCCGTCTTCGCCGTTAGGTTTTATTGAAATATTTAATGCCCATCAATCACTATTTTGCGTTTCGGAGCGGCTCTAGCCTGCGCGCGCGCCGGAGGCCGCGCGGCGCACGACCACTTTAAACCACCTGGCTTATTGTTTTTAATCATTAATTGATACCATTAGGCAAAGCCTTTCGTAACGTTTTCGAAAATAGAATCTTAGAGGTCTTTTTGATAGTGCTGGTGATAAAAATAGTTTTAAAAGAGAACGTGGGTTCATGTCGTCCCCGAGACGTGGCGGTATGCGCAAAGCATTTTCAAGCAAAAAAAAAAAGGACTGGGCCTATAATTAAATACAAAAAATATTACAAATAATGGAAACGAAGAGCATTTTAAATTAGATCATATTGCTTAGAAAAAGTTAATTAAAAATTAAGGCATCAGCCTCCTATAGCTTCACCGACTTCTTACCACCCTGAGGATTGAAAAAGAAGTGAATTCAACCTGATGCAGCAGCGCCTTAAAATAATCGGAAGCCTTATTTTTGTGTCGAGAAGCTAGCGAGCAGTCGATTGCCAATTCCTCATAACCATTGACACTAGAGAATTCATGACGTCATTCATCACTTTCATGACGCTTCTTTCTTAAAATTCGAATCTTTTTAGGGTTCCGTACCCAAAGGGTAAAAACGGGACCCTATTACTGAGACTTGGCTGTCTGTCTGTCCGTCTGTCCGTCTGTCA
The DNA here is from genome assembly GCA_005406045.1 of Adoxophyes honmai. NCBI lineage: Eukaryota > Metazoa > Arthropoda > Insecta > Lepidoptera > Tortricidae > Adoxophyes > Adoxophyes honmai. The sequence continues at coordinate 79,210 of BHDV01001468.1, forward strand.
CCAGGCTGTATCTCACGAACCGTGAGAGCTGGAGAGTTGAAATTTTCACAGATGATGTATTTCTGTTGCCGCTATAACAACAAATACTAAAATCAAAATAATAATAATAATTAAGGGGGGCTCCCATAGAAAAAACGTGTTTTTTTTTGCAGTTTTGGGTCTATTTAAATAATTGTAACAGTTAGGTAAATACTTGAAATGCTCACAGAATAATTAATTAAATATTTACTTTAAAAATAAATAATAAAATTAAAAAAGTAATAATATTTAAGGGAGCCCCCCTTCTTCCATACAAAAATTCAGATTTTTTGCAGTTTTTGGTACGGAACCCTTCGTGCGCGAGTCCGGCTCGCACTTGGCCGGTTTATTTTGAATACTAAGTATTTTGTAGTATTTGTTGATTTGACCCAACCCCGTTAGCTGAGAACTCTCCCGAGGGTGTCACCATCAGCACCGCCAAGTCCCAAGTAGGTCAGGAGTTCCTGCGCTAATGAAGTGCTGCGCCGTGACATGCGCCGGCGCAGCGTGCCGGATCGCCGCGCGCCGTGTAATGCGACGCGTGCTTATGCAAACACGTAATTGGAGGCGCAACGCGGGTTATCGGCGCTTAGGCATTCAGTGTCGCTTGTAAACAGTAATAAAATTGTGGAAGGATGCAAAGTGGCGGTTGTGTTAACTGATGCTCTTTACACAGGTAATTGTGTACTTGGTATGTACGGTCAAGGACTTTAATTGATGAGCCACCATGGAACCTTTTCAAAGAAAAAAATCGTTACGATTTGCCTTGATAATTAATGGGATGTCACTATGACGTTTACTGTGACTTGGTTTCATGGTGGCTCATGAATTAAAGTCCGTGACTGTACTTGGTACATATGCATCTAGTAAACACCTGGTATACGTGTATATGATATGCACCGGGTATTTATGCTCCACTGCTCAGCTCTCCGCATGATGAAAATGAAACGACAGCGGTTCTTTTAATTTTAAGTGTCTCTTGTATATGTACTTGTACATACCTATGTATATTGTGTACCTTGTATATTTTTGTGGTTCCCTGTGTGGTGCCGGTCTAGAATGCACCTCCCCCTTTCTTCCCGTGGGTGTCGTAAGAGTCGACTCTGGGAAAGGGTTAGTGTATTGGCTTTAGGCTAGCAACTTGTTCTTGCAATATCACGTTTAACCATCTGGTTACCCTGAAATGGCTAAACGTGGCAATGGATTTTCGAATTCATGTGCTCTGACTACCCCTCTTGGGAATACAGGCGAGAGAATATGTATATATATGTATGTATGTGTGTATGTATATTTTTGTGGTTCCCTGTGTGGTGCCGGGCTAGAATGCACCTCCCCCTTTCTTCCCGTGGGTGCCGTAAGAGTCGACTCTGGGAAAGGGTTAGTGTATTGTGGGCTTTAGGCTAGCAACTTTGTCCCTGCAATATCACGTTTAACCATCTGGTTACCCCGAAATTGCTAAACGTGGCACTGGATTTTCGAATTCATGTGGTCTGCCTACTCCTCTTGGGAATACGGGCGTGCGGATATGTTTATGTGGTTGTTCGTAATTTATTTCATTTTCTAATATGTTCGTATTATTGTGTACATTTCATAATTTAATGACGCAACCCTGACACAATGACGGAGTCTTGCAAATCAATGTTCACGCGGTAATCTGAAATATAACACCTAATTACTAATGTTCATTAGCCGTGCGCTAATCAGCAATCGCCTCGCTTGTTACGTTGCTTCACGGTTGTTCCTCATCATCAGCTGTTAACAGGTTGACATCAATCAGTAGAACATTGCATACTTATTTGGCGGAAAATCGGAAAGAATGTTAACAAATATGCACAAAATGTTTGGCATTCTTCCATTTTAAGAGGTACCATTAAACCAACTGGTGAACGTCATAGTGATTATGCATTGCTCGACAAAGGAAATCTTTATTACATTACTGTGACAACATTCTGTAGTAGGTCGAGAATCAATTGGTTCGCCTTACCTATAACCTATAACACATACATACATCAGGCTCATATTTCCAAACGGGAAAGATAGAGCACAAAAAATCGCTACATAGACAAAAAAATCACGTTCTATTGCCACTTCTAGCATAGTTTTTGGGTTAGTGACAGGTTGCTAGCCTCTCGCCTAAAATATACCATATCAATATCAACATTCGGTTGTCAACAACCACGGAAGAAATGGAGAGGTAGTATTCTAAACCTGAAACCACACGACCTACAACTTATTGGTAAATGAGGTAAAGATGTTGCACGAGCCGCGTAACCTTAGCCCGTGCAATGAGTTTACAGCGTTTGGAAAGTATTTTAAATTTATAACATAAACGTACAATTAAATGGACGAATCGATTCACATCGCTCAACGGCAGGGTTTAATTTGATAATCACAGCGCTTACGGTAATAAATATTTTAAGTTAGCGATAATTTTTATGTTATTGTCTATTTCACAAAAGAGGTGCGTAAACAAGTTGTTATTGGTTGCTGTAAGTTAATTGCAATAGATTTCAACATGCCTGCACTAAACTGACTAGTAAAAGAACTTCAGTTTTTGCACAAAAATATACCAGTCGGTGAATTATTACAGTTCGTTAGGTAGGTAATCAACTAATCATGTATTATGTGATTGTGTGTTTTTAGAAATTACGCATTTCCAATACCTGATAATGAAGAGGCGCATGCTTTACTACATCTTCATGTAACGAATAAGAGAAATATTCAAAAACAACATTAATAAAACGTACAAATAAAGCCTAATGCACTTTCTCCCTTGTAGTTCCCTCATGACTGAGGATCGTGGTCACCGCTGGAAGGCCTGCATCTGGAGTGGATGATTTTCCTCCATTGAGTCCTGTCCATTGCTTCCTCACAACCGCGCAAAACTTGGAAGATGACGCGTCTTTTCTTTGATCGGTCCATCTGGTTGGAGAGCGGCCACGAGCTCGTTTGCCGTCTGTGTTTCCAACTACGATCAACTTTTCGAGACTCTCATTTCCTTTTCGCACTATGTGGCAAAAATATGCAAGAATGAAACTTATATTTTAATCATCATGTGTTTTAAGGTGTTCGAAATGTTTGTATTGTCCATCAATCAATCAATATCGATTTTGTAATGTAAACATAAGGTACACAGTCACAAACTGGGATTGTTGAGCCACTTGTCACTGTTCGCAATTTAGACGTGTAATCAATGACCGATGTGATGGACTAGATGTCAGCTATTGGATTAGTATTACACGACCAAATTACAAACATAGGTAAGTGGCTCAATAATCCCTGTTCGCGATGGTACCTAATACAGGGTGTCCCGTGGCAGATTTTGGATTTGAAATTTGAATATTTTTCCAACGGTTGCGCGTGGGAGCGGGAAAGTGTTACCGTTTGACTTGTCATTTGTGCGGATTGTTTACCCATGGTGCAGTAGTGGACTGGCGTGCACCGCGGTTTCGCAGTTAGGGCGTATTTTAAAGCATAAATTTCTGCGCTGTAGCTCACCGGTCATTTTGTTCTCACTACAATATTGGTCTATTAAGTGACGGACCGAGTGGAATTCTGATTAGGACGTGGGTCCAGAAGTTCCATGCAACACGTCCAACAGTAAAAGAGGCCACCTCCAGGTCCCAGCCAAACGTGAAGGACTGATCAAAACATTGGACGTTTTGAAAGCAACGTGCAAAATAGTCCCCGCCATTCCGAGTGTAAGAAAGCGTCAAGTTTGCGGCTGCCAAAAACCATGATGCACCGTTTTTCAAGCTTGGACATTGAATTCCATCCTTTTAAGATCCAATTGGTACAGGAATTTAAAACTTAGTCGGTCAGAGAGCGGCAGGAGTTCTTTGGGAACATGTGATGACCCTTCTTAGAGAAAATCTTCCTCGGAAAATCGAATAGCCGGTTTAAAGACATTGGCATGGCCATCCAGTTCACCAGATATCACGTCTTTGGTTTTTTTATCTATGGGGGAAACTTAAAGATAAATTTATACGATAATGACCTGACGAATCTTTTAGAATTAAACGACAATATGACTCGAAAAGTTGACGCTATTTTTCCGTCAGTACTGCAGCGCGTCAATCAGAATGCACTGGAAAAATTCCCCGAGTGATTGCGCTGCGATGGAACACATTTCGATAAAGTACGCTTTAAGAAACAAAATCCGCATGATTCATCTTTCTTTTTATTACAAATACATTTATATTCGGGTCATTGTCAAGCCTGGCAATTTTTTTCGCTAAAAAATGAAACACGTGATTTATAAAAATCAAAGGTATATTACGACTCTTACTCTAACTTGCAACAGAACTGAGTATCATTCAGAGATCAATTATTCGAAAAAAACGATTTAAAACGAAATAACGATATTTTGGTTCCACCAAAAAGACTGATATGTCCACCAAGTGGACTAATTATGTTAATTAATAATAAATAAACAAATCAAAAACTGTAAACATGTTAAACAAAAATAACGTTCATGATATATTCTCATAATCATGAACAATCAGACACGTAAATACATTCAAAAAGTATATAAAAAATATTTTGTGTCTGTCTACCGAAATGACAATTCTTTTCGGTGGACCAAATATGCCTTCGTCCTCCGAAGACTAGGAAGCCTTCAAGTCTTCAAGAAGTATGTATGAAAGTGGGGGTTTGGTGGCTCTTCCTTGTTTTAACGTTGACGTATCCAAACTTTCAGAATATACGTCCAAAAATTGTATACTTTTATGAACATTTTTTTCAATCAACAAACAGACTGCACTCACTAATTTTTAATGGTTGCTGCATTCTGAAGTCATCAACTTCATTCTAAGTAAGTAAGTTTCTTTGCTTTCAACATTCTTCTGTTTTTCACTGCAATACGTTCACCCATTTCATGGTACTAAAATAACTGGAATCGAAGGCAGTATTTTGCGTGCGATGTGCTTTTAAGTTTCTTTTTTTATATTGTTTTTTTTTCTGCATCGTCGTGCATCATTCCATTTTTCCTCCAAAGCTTATTTTGTATGTTTTTGTTAAATCTTCTACAGTTTTTTTTTACCTTTACAGAATTTACATTTAAACATGTATTCAGTCACTAGTCATTTACGGATAAAACAAAAAAGGAATCAGAAGCTAGTTTTTAAAGTTATAATAAAAAATTTAACCAAATTACAAGAAATCAACCAAAATACAATTATTTATCGTTTGGGTTTACAAAAAGTCCACCAAAAAGACGTCCACCGAATGGACTTTCTCCGCAATATCATTCACAACACCAGCCATTTAAAGGATTATTCAAGAGGCAAGGCATATTTACAATGTTTGACTGCTTAACTAATTATTAAAAACGTTTGGTGGATTTATAGCGATGTACTTACAAAATACAGCAGTAACCGGAAAGACAATTCAACATTGACACCACCAAATATTCTTGTTAACACAACAATATCGTCTGCTGCGCACAAGTCACGGCAAAATGGCTGCTAACAGGGATAGTACGATAGTGAATGAGTTAAATTATATGTCCCGGTCTATTCATTTGACTTTTCCCTAATTTTTCTAGAATTTAAAGTAATGTCCACCAAAAAGACAAAAAATGTTGTGACAAGATTCAATGATGCAAAAAATGTGTTTTATTTCCATCTAATTTTTTAAATCCTAATAATGTTAAATGGAAATCATACATTGATTAGGAAAAAATGGCATTTTTGTACAATAATAAAAGAGATGTATTTTTTTAAAGCCACATTCTATTAACAGGTGGAATCCGGACAGTCCACCGAAGTGGACTTTCAGTTACATTTGTGGTGATAAACAAAACAAATAATTACATTTATAGAAAATATGATATAGTATAGTCTAGTACGTTTGCTGTACTTTATAGTTATGATGTAAATTGAATGCAATTATTAAAAATGTCTTATATAATTACAAATGGACATGTTTTTTTAGGGTTATGACAATGACCCAATCTCAATTAAAAACATCTTTAAAATTAACTTTAAAATCCAAAATCTGCCACGGGACACCCGGTAGATACCAAAGATAAAGGTTTCTTAATGTAATGCTTTTGAACGTAGAGCAGGAAAATTATAATTAAGGAAGTAGAAAATCGCTTTTTAGCCCTTGAAAAACAAAACATTAAGACGGTCTCTGTCAAACCTTGCTTATCGACTCGGGAGCTGACACGTAGGTATGTCAAGGTCTGCGGGCGACGCGTGACGCGCATACGAGTGACGACAATGCGCGTGCGGCGCAAGGATTACGATTTTGGGTGCCTGCACCTTATGCTAGGTTTAAACGGGGTTAGTAGCTAATGCTTAGTACTTGTCACTTAAATTTGTCACAGGTGTGTAACCATGTTGTATAAGTGCTTAGTATTAGTGCAACTGTAAGTGCAAGTAATTAGAAGCCTTTCCTATTTACTAAGCGACAAGCACCTAGCCGCAGCCAAAAATCTACTAATACTTGTCACTTGTCGAGTGGTGTAAACATTTAATGACAAGTGCAATTTGATTAGTGGATTACCTACTCAAAGCAGCCGAAGTGTTTTGTCCGTTTGTGGCCGACGTGCTCTTTGTCTAACTTCATTGAACTCGTTATTAATAGAGTTAACAATTTAAACCAAAAAACCGACTTCAAATTAGGAATATCTTGAAAGCATACGTCTGTTACTTGATTAGAGGTCGCCGAAAAATGCTAAGTATTCATGGTAGTCTTAAGGGGGGGGGGGTATTATGTTCAGCAGTGGACGTCTTAAGACTGAAATGATGATGGTGATGATCATACGTCTGTCTACGTATGAACAAAACTATGATTATTTCGCGTTTCGCAGCCACTTTCAGAATATTTTTCAGTTATTTAGCTTAGTTTCCGTGTGGTGTCGTGTTTAGAATTTTGTCGGGTTTATGAGCTTGGATTTTGCCGAATAAATGAATAATGATAATGAATATGAATAGAATAACACACACCTCTCCATTTCTTCCGTGTATGTCGTAAGAAGTGACCAAGGAACTAGGTTAAGGTATATTCTTGACGACCAGGCTGGCTACCTGCCAACTCAAACCCTAAAAAAATATGACCATTTGGGAGTATTCCTGTATAGGCGTGATGTATAGGTACATGTAGCTTATTGTAAAGGTAAATTTACTAAAGGTAGCTTGCCTAGGCTCATGCTATTTATACCTACCCACGCATTCATCAACAACTTTGATCGACTTCAGGTCGCTGCAGCTCGTCAAACGAGTGCTGCGTACATTAATAACACTCCAGCATCCTTTTAGAGCAGGGGTCGGCAACCCGCGGCTCATCTCTTTGTCGATTTGTGGCCCTTGTCTGCCAAAAGGTTGCCGACCACTGTTCTAGAGCTTTGAGGCGCGTTTCCACCGAGCACGCCGTCTATAAGTTAACACCAAAAGCTCAAAATTCATACTTTAACTTGAAATAAGGTTAAGTACTCGTACAGTCGACCAAGAAATTGGTCTACCCCCTCAAGATCGATATTAATTTGAACCTCATGAAACAACAAGGTCGATTTCCCCTCGCCATAATATTATGACAGTGACAATGTCAACCTTGTGATAATTTTGATCTCACAGAAACTTTTGTCAAAAGTGGTAGACCACTTTCTTGGTCGACCGTACCTAATTTAGCTTTAACAAGCAATGTAACTGCAACTAAAATAATTTATTAACTATCCAGGGTCGTACTAAATGAGAACTAACTTAGTTTTTGAGTAAGTCGAAATTTATTTACTCGCGAGTATAGAGTGACTCATTTTAAAAGTAAATTTCATTTTCGTTTGGTCGAATCGGCCCCAAGGGAAAATCAGGCGAGCATAATGTCGCTATTTTACCTTTACCTATCCCATTTGGGATGCAGCATTTTAAATTAAACCGTGGATAGACTGAATATTGGGACCGACCGTAACATCACTTGCATTGAAATTCGAATCTCCGCACAGGGAATACGAGTCCTTTCCCGGCTTCTCTCTGCTCTGCTGACCTTCACGTAAGTGGCAACGCACCCTTAGTAACTATTGCTTGTAGTGTTCTAGTCGAACCAGTCCCCTTAGCACGACAGGGCGCGAGTAGAGATACGCACAAGATAGACTATACCTGTCACAGTCTAACTAGAGACGTCAGAAAGTGACAGGTTGACTATCCCGCGCGCGACGCGACTAGAGCGTGTTGCTCTGCACCAGTTCTCGATCCAGTACCCTTAGCACGGTAGGGCGAGAGTAGAGACACGCGCGAGGTAGACTATACCTGTCACTGTCTAATTAGAGACGTCAGAAAGTGACAGGTAGACTATCCCGCGCGCGACATGACTAGCGTGTAGCTCTGCTGGCTCCACAAGGCCACAGGGGCAGCGCCCGCGCCGCCGGTTATAAAGACGCATTACTCTACCAACCATTATTACTACGCTAATGTCGTTAAACCTCGGCAGCTTATTTATCACTGTTTACAATGTATTTTAGAGCGCCATAAAAATTCAATTAAATTTAGAATTACTAAACCGAATTCCACAATAATAAACATACACAACTGAGAACATTTGACTAATAATTTTAAACAAAAAAAAACCGACTTCAATTCTATACTAATATAATAAAGCTGAAGAGTTTGTTTGTTTGTTTGAACGC
>BHDV01001468.1:88602-101535 GCA_005406045.1 Adoxophyes honmai
TCGAGGGAACTCTTCAAATTTTATATGGAGATGTACGGCGTTTTCGGTAATTTGTTGATGAAGTCTAGATTTTACATTCAGTAAAGTAGTTTCTGAGATTAGCGCGTTCAAACAAACAAACAAACTCTTCAGCTTTATTATATTAGTATATATTTGAAGTCGGTTTTTTTTTGTTTAAAATTATAAGTTATCGATACTGTTAACAACAAGTCATCAGAAGTCGAATGTTCTTGAAGTGTCAAATGATCAACCCTTGTTCGACCACAACTGGACCACGTCATGGGATTGGCTTCTCTCATCCAGCTCTTGCTTGCCTTGCAAATATCACCACTCCACAAGCCGGAAAAATCCTACTTTGTTTGCCAATCCACTGCGTTTGACAGACTTAACACCTAACCTTACCCAAAACAGTCGATTATGAAATTGTAATGTCATGTTTGTCAGTCATTTTGGCATGCCTACAGTAAGTTGGCAGCTACGTGTTAGCGGTTATGAAAGCCGTGTCATCACACGAAGAAGCTCATTAGCATAGGTCTTGGTGTCGGGTCAGGCAGTAGGCAGTTCCGAGGGTAAGCGGATGAGCAAGTTTTGATTCGAGTCCAAGGGGGATTATTAACGTAGGATCGTGAGAGCCATAGGATAATAACGGCACATTTTCTTCAGTGAACTCGTATTGATAAGTTTCTTAAAGACTAACCTTGATTAATAAAAAAGGTTGCGTTTTGGAGTAGAGATCTCGGCTGGGCAAAAAATTGTAGATAGACCGCCTGAACGTTGGTCTGATGACACTGTAGATATAACAGGACGGGAAAAAAATTGAGAGGCGATACCCCAAAGGTGGGTGAATAGAAAACACGCAGTAGGCTTAGCACAGCAACACAAATGAGTTGTTCCGCGCGAGGGATAGTCTATCCGTCACTTACCAACGCCTCTATTGAGACAGTGACAGGTATAGTCTATCTCGCGTTCGCGCGCCCATCTCTGCTCGCGCCCTGTCGTGTTAAGCCGGCTAAAGAAGAAGTCAAAATTTGACGGTTATTTTTTAATTTAATGGTTATTTTTTATAATCTGACTCATAGACACAGAGTAGTCTCTGCCTACCCCTGTGGGAAAGAGGCGTGACGATATGTATGTATGTATGTATGTATGTATGTATGTATAGACACGAGTATACCTACATTTTTAGCTGGGAAGACCCTAGCTATAGTTATCACTGATAATGTCACGACTGGAGACATTAAACTAACATATTCTTGCAATTGTCTCACTTGTCTGGACTCCATTGGTCTCTTAACGAGTGCAATAAACTGGCGTGCAGACAGCACCGGGAAGCATGGGGCACGTCCATTAACGAAAACCAGAGCAAGGCCGGTGTCTCAATTGGCCTCGGCGCTCAAACCGAAGCGGGTTCAGGTTCGGCGAAGAAAGTCGCCAATTCTCAGTACATTGACACTCGGATTGAAATAGCATTGTTATATATAGTGCGTGCGGGCGCCGTGCGTGGCGAGGCGTCTCACAATTAGCGGGTGTTAGTACTTGGCGGGTTTTCTACGCGATTCCCAGCGGAAAAACCGATCAGTCGTAAATATTTACTGCTCTAACTGTTCAGGTACTTAACATCTCACATCGCCAGTTTTCCCAAATGTGGTGTGCAGAGTACATGAAGCGCTACAGACAAATCCATGACTATTTCACGTTGCGTATCCACTTCTAGCATGTTTTTTAGGTTTAAGTTCAAAGTTATAGAGACAGGTTGCTTGCCTTAGTCGCCTTTAACTACATGCATAGAAGAAATGGGGAGGTGTACACTACAATACAATGTTCTTTATTGAACTCAAAAAAACACAATAAGTAAAATATAGCCATCTTTCTAATTTTATTATTGTAGTTCTTTCTAGAAGATTACACTTATTCTATCGAAAATGACACCTTTACCAAACTTTTGTTAGTTTCGGCGTGTTTTGACAGTCGCTTTCGTGATTATTTGTACAGAGACTTATTCTGTAAAGCAGGTCGTCACTGGAAACTGGTTGGGACCGTTCGAGGCGTTGCAGAAGGTGGTAATTAGATAAATTGACGGGCTCTCGGAGAGAAGAATGGTGCTAACTCCCGTAGGGCACCGACACGGCGGCTTCAGCTCCCTAACTGTTGTTTCAATTTACTTCTGACCCACCAAAGAACATCCTGTTAACATCAGAATTAACCGTAACTTGCACCGGCCTTACCTGAGAAATGACATTATTTAATTACTCATGTTCTAAAAGCATAGGTATTTGGTGGTGATGAAAATCAACTCAAATCTTTCCCGTGTGGTGTCGGATCTGAATAACATCTCTCCATTTCTTCCGTGGATGTCTTTAAGGTAAACTAAGGAAATGTTAAGGTATACTTAAGGTGGCACAGGCCAGGAACCTGTCACTATTATACCACTTTAATTTGTTTTTCAATCCTCGTGTTATGCTAAAAGTGGCTATGATACGCGAAACGTTCATGGTTTGTCTGCGTAACGAACCGTGTACTCTGCCTATCCCATTTGGGGATACAGGCGTGATTGTATGTATGTATGTCGGTAAAAAACAACACATCTTTTTGTTTTAAATTAAAAATATAACAGTTCGAATCCAGTTTTTTTTGTCTTTTATTGTCTATATAATATCGTCCTGTGCCCCTTTCCACACAGACAACTGGAAAACATTGTATTAAAAATAACAGTATGTTTTCTATTCCATGGAAGACATAAACACAGTCGTCGGCTTTTTAGCACAAATGGGCTCGCAGTAAATGGCAGTTGAGTGTTGACAGAGTCAACATTACCGAGGCGCTTTCACGACGCAATAACTTGCGCGTACGCTGGTTGGGAAACTGTCTTTGCAGAGAAATTTTCAGTGTTCCAAACGATGGCGTGGGTCAGACTGTGGACTCACGGATGACCCTTATTTGTACCACAAAGGGTCGGTTAGTGTCAACAATCGCAACACCACGAGGTTGATAAAGCGGCGATCACACTATGTCGATGATCTAATGCGGGCGCCGCACGAGTTCCAAACATCGGTCAACAAACTTCATCATTAGGTCCCCAAACCGTCCCCATATAAGAATAACAAAAAATAAAAATCTTATAACTAGAACAGTATGTCTTGGTGACGCAAGTGAACCGAAAAATGGGCCTTCGCTCAGCATGAGTTGCTGCATCAGTAAGGTGCAGCAAGGCTGGTTCACACGAGACTGTCACCTGGTCGGGATGCGGTGCGTGTCGCTCGCTGAATGCTTTTGATTACCGTGTACTTTTGCCGTGGATGCGTGCAGCATGCTGCGAACGAGCCAGTCTAAGCCTATTAGGTATGTCACCAAGTTAGCAGAGGACTATTGTAATTCCTATAGGCTTACAACACGCGCGAGACAGTTCTAATTAGACCGTGACAGGTATAGTCAGACCCGGTCGCGATGCAACTTGCGCCTTGCCATGCTATCCCGGGAGATTGGAATGAAGTGCTACCAAATATTAGGCAAACAAGTATCTAAAACAATAACCCTCTTATTGGTGCATCCTTTAACTACACCTTTTTGGAAACGTGGAACATCGAGGCTATCTCAACATGTTTTGGGTTGGTCGGTTGCCCAAACATCAATCGAACAATCTCTAAATTCATATTCAAAGATGGAAACTCAGTCTTTCCCTTCACGCCAAAAAATAGTGATTACCAGCAGCGCTATTGTTTAACGCACTGAAAATCTACATCATTTTTAATTTGACAGTTGAAACCAAAAATTTATAAATTTCAAAGCGGTTTTTGGTTAACTGTTAAATTTTTGGTGCGTTAGACAACAGCGCTGCAGGACAACCGGCGTCATGCCAACAATTAGAACAATTCGGTGTTGTAACTGCGCAGGCCCTTCGTCGCTGCGCGGGCGCCGCCCCCGCCACGCCCCCTCATTATGCTAATGCGCGATTATTATGCGCCGGCGACAGTCGGCACGGTTATGTGCTCTTATTACTGCTAACCGGTAAGATTATATTGTAATTGAAGTGATGGCGGAACTGAGGCGACGAGAATGTCCGGGTCGATGAGCCTGTGAGATGTATCTACGTTCATCTTGAAAAATATGGATAACTCACGTTTTTTACTGAATTTAGTTTGAGCTAATCCCTTCATCTAGAAGTCGCGGCAGCTGCTGCTAAACGCATACTGCGCGCCACCCCTCTGTTCACGCGACTACTCATGCTCGACGAAACTGGATTTAAAATGTGAGTTTAATGTTCAGTGTATCTACGTTACTTGCTTGAGTATTTTTATAATAATTAGGTATTAGTTAGGTTATGGACACCCAGTGTCAATTTTCAAAATCAGACAGCAGCAGCTTTAAATTTGACAGATCGAAACCAATCTCGCTTTAGAAATAAAACAAATGATATCGAGTAACGTTTGAAGCCAATTGGACGAGTGATTTGCCAAAAAATCCTTTCGCGCGCATTGGGAATTATTTTGTTAAACGAAAGCATATTACTAAGTTGATTTTTGATCCCGGAATTATGATTGCTTTCCCCACGTCAAACCCTTGCCGCTGCGAACCTATTAGAGCCCTGCTGATCAAGACCACTAACGCCGGGGATAGGTTTTCAAGCTCAAAATTGGTCACATTAGCATAAGCCATCAAAACTCCCATATTATGTTGATTCTGTCGGAGCCATGCCACTTGGACTGCCAGCAGCGTGAACACTCGAGATGGACGTAGATGGTCGGCGACGCAGAAGTGGTCAACATTTGCGAGAGCTGTAGGTAGGGCGTTCACCTTGTTATGCGTACCTAAGTTGTCATGGGAGAATGATCAATATTCTTTTGTGATTCCGGGTTCCATTATCATTTTATCCTTGCAACTCTGGATTCTAAAGTCTAGGTCTCTACGGAAAAGATAGTTGATATTACAATGGTTGATTAGCTGATATCAATATATTATATTGATATAGATCAATTACCCTTTTCATTAAGATCGAATGATTGATGTCTTTGTAATCAACTTCTCGCCCCGTGTGGTCTCGGGTTTAGAATAACATATTTTCATTTCTTCCATTGATGTAGATACGACTAAAAATATGCTTCAAGGTATGCTTTAGGCCACAGGCTGGCAACCTGTCGCTATTATAGCTCTTCCACTTCTTTTCAAACCTAAAATTATGCTAAAAGTGGCTGCGAGGCGTGAAATAGCTCTTATAATGGTTTTGTCTATGTAACGCTTGGTGTGCTCCCCCTACCCCTTTTGGGAATACAGGCAATGTATGTATGTAATCACCACGCGCGCTGACACAATGCAGGTCCGATCTACATTACGGCTGCGCTGACGCAACGCGGGGCGTCTCCGCTTCCGACGGCCCATCGCGATATCGATTGAACAATCCACTTCTTGCACCAGCTACATAACCTAGATCATCACAATCTGATTTTTGAACTTCCTGTTACCTACTTTTGTTAATACCGTTGCCGTTGTCTCCTTTCTTTCCTTTATTTCTTGAAACGGACACAGAATCTGTAAATTGTTCATCTTTTGTTACCTATGTAGTATTGAGATAGAATAACACCATTTCTTCTACGGATATGGGCAGAGGTGACGAAGGAAAAAAAAATAGGTGAGGTTTGGGTGACAGGCTAGCAACCAGTCACTGTTGTACCTCTTCCATTTACTTTAAACTCTCATTTGTAACTCGTTTTGTAACTCTTTCGACCTTCGTTTGGGGCGCAGTCGTTTTATATCCCTATCTCAGGACTGTCTGTCATAGATAGCTGCGTTTTAGTATTTACCTTGTGGCTTAATTAAAGGTCGATAAACTCTTTCGGTAAATGAATTTGCTTAAAAAAAACAGGCGTAGGTAGAACTACTTTTGTTTTGTTCTAATTTGGATCAGCTTTTAACGCGTTGAGCAACCTCGAGTCAAGTAAAATAATAAAGTGTCTGATAGCGCCGATGTGTTCGACAGTGTTCACTAGCTGGGTCGTGGCTGACGCGGCGATTCACGATGATTGCAGCAATTATCACTATTCATAAACGATTGCGGTAGTTGAGATGCCTTCCGTGAGATAGTTATTATAGCCCGTTTGCTGCAAGCACGTCAATGCACTTGTCTGGAATGCTCCTCTACATGGTTGAGCATATAAAATACAAAAAAGAATGATCGTCTTAACTGCACGTGTCCGGAAATGCATAGCTACGATGCACAAGTTTTCTGCGCGATATTCTGCATCATTATTCCCAAATCGAGTCGTTGAATGTTTCTAAGACTATAAACACCAGTTTCGCTCATATTTTAATGTCAGCATCACTCATCAGCAATTGCTACGCATCGAATCCATAATATCACAGATAATTATTAATGTGCAAGGAAAGCTTCCATACTCATAATTTTCTACGCAATTGTAGCAAAAGTTCAAAAAGACAAGAACAAAAACATAAGCATAAATATAGACATCTTTACTATACTTAAAGTGGATATGGCGAGGCTTCTAGTGGGGCAAATAGTAAATCAGCAGCACGGGGTAAGTGCAACTTGAAGTAAATGGGTAGATTTCTGTTGGAGGCTCCAATGGAAGACCGTGTGTGCAGACTCATTTATAGCGGCTGTCACATCACCGTTTGCACAAGAGGTGTCAGGGTATCGCCAGCTTATCCATGTGACACACATCCCGTCGTGCCTCGTCTCATAAAAATGCCACAGGTCAGGACCCGCGTCCGCGCGTCTAATCCGTAGTGTCGCTTGACGTGCTGAGTGAAGGGATTGTAACCATAATGTTGTGAAAAAAGTTCGGCGAACGAAATAAACATACGGAAGAAGACGTATCTACCTATGTATCTCCGTGTTGACAGCTTAGAGGGAAAGGCTAGTAGTTCAGCTTGGATTTTCAAAAGTATTGTTGGGTCTTACACAAGTAGTTGTATATTCACAGGAGAGGCTACCTACATATTTTAAAGATAGCCTCTCCTGTGGACACAAAATTAATGACTTAGAAAGCCCAATCTTATGTTTTGTTTATAACGAGATAGTAGCTTGGGAAGCGTACTACATCCACGAAATTGTCTTGTCCATTGAAGAGACGCTATCTAACGTTGACTGTGTATGACCCTGCATTGTGATCTATCACAAAATAAATGGCCAAACGTGATAGATTATTCGAAATTCATGCCATTTTTTCTTCTGTTCGCAATTTTTTACAATATTCCTCTAAAATGCCTTAGAAAATTGTGTAGAATCACGAAAACGAACAAACAATAATGGCTAAAGTGTCTCATAATACAACGTGAAATGTATTAATGACTCAGCACCCGAAACAATTGCCTGTCGCTGACCCCGGCGCTGCGCACGCGTCGCGAGCTGCCAGCCAACTGTCCGGTGACCTACATCTTTTAGTGCTAGCTCATAAATTTGAGAAGCTGTAAACTAAACCTAAATAAACATAGTGCGCACAGACTAATAAATATCGAAATAGATACCGCGAGTTCCTGCATTTGTATGAAGACCAAGCATGCCACTTTTTCTCTACTTACTGTAACATCTCATGAGCGCTTTAGTGATGGAAATTGACAGTCCGAGTGAAACCGATTCAAAGGTGACGCCGCCTTATTCAAGTTGTCCTGTCTCTAGGCAGTTAAACGTAATCTAAGTGGTACAAAACTGAATGAAATCGCGTCAAAGGAGGAGTATTGCTCTCCCTTTTGGCACGCGAAGTACATACACTTGATTCATCTATTTCGATATAAGTCTGTGATAGTGCGAGTATCTTGCGTCATGCGCGAACGTAAACAGCTAGCAGTGCCAACATGGAGGCTGCAATAGATCGGCTGCACTTGCATCGACTGCCAATTGTTTCATCACAAAAGATGTTAACACGTATCTAAGAAACATTATGTTGGTACTGTTGAATGTGTCTATCCTCTCGGTTTGGTTCAAATGTGGTAGGCAGAGCACATGGGCGTAGCCAGGGGGGGGGGTTTTGGGGGTTCAAACCCCCCCCCGAAAAGTTAAGGCTCCCATACAACAATCGTGATTTTTTTTGTATCCGACTCGCACTTGGCCGATTTTTTTTGGTCAAACCCCCCCCGAGACTAAATCCTGGCTACGCCCGTGGCAGAGCAAACGATACGCTACATAGATAAAATCATGACAAAAACATAACTTTAATTCTGTGTCTACTCTAATTTCTCATGTTTTGTCAATCGCTCGTAGGAAGAGACCCTTAAGTACTTGTTCTGTGCTTGTTATTTCTTCATGTTTTTTTTTCTACGATAATCAATTACATAGATACAATTTCACGTTTCGTGGCTGCTTCTGGTATATTTTATTATATCTTAAGTTGGCAGGTATATTAGTAACAGGTCGTCCTAAACCAGTCTCTATAATTTGTTATCCTTGAGGTTTACTGGTAATTTGCTGCCCTGTATTTTGCGATGTCTACAGTGTTGTTCTACAATGAAGTCAGTGGCTCCATAATCCAAGGTTTATTCTTTCTTAAAGCGTAGAGTCTCCATGCTATCACACGTATAATCAAGCATGGAAAACCTGACACGTCGACAAGCTGCGAGGTTTGTAGTTGGCTGTGTCGTGCAGATCCTTCGCGATCCTTTGTGCGGGGTCTTGTGAAAGGAGTTACGCAATATGTTACAGTTCTGGGGGCACTCGCGTGGTGACGGTTGCCGATAAACCGCGGCACTTATGCCGTAATGCAACGAGCCAACAAACGGGTGATTCAACCGTTGCGGTCGCCTACTTACTTTTGAATCATCATACATAAAACGCGTCTCTCTTGTACCATCGCGAACCGGGATGTTGAGCCACTTACCTATGTTTGTAACTTGGTCGTGTATAATCCAATAGCTGACATCTAGTCGGTCACATCGGTCATTGATTACACGTCTAAATTGCGAACAGTGGCAAGTGGTTCAACAATCCCAGTTCGTGACTGTACATGATAAAGGTAGAGGACTTACTTAAAAATCTTAAAATGCTTATTTTGGTAATGTAGATTGTAGCTTGCGAATTACCGGCTAAACCGGTTAACGCGGTAACGCATGTGATTTGAGCGGAAACAAGAAGCCACGAAATGAAATGTTTGTTGCCTATCTCGCTTTACATACAGTTTGTTCAAACAAACACGTTGAGGATTTTTAAATTGTAAATTTTATGTCCACATTCGGTTTAAGATGGCAAAGCGCGAGTTGAGTCGAGCACGAGATACTATACTTGCTACTACATATCTATCAAATCTAATCAGACACACCTGTTTCTATCTATCTATCTAAAGTCATCAGAAAATTATAAGTTCCTAGTCTATTTCCTGCACGAGTTGACTCACACTTCTAGCCGTGCTTAGTTAAAAGAGAGTATCGTTTCGTTCATATATTTGTGTTACAATAGCTCTTATATCAGTTTTTTCGATGGATTCACCCGGCCGCGTGATCGCCAGGGTAATAAGCAGCTTTCAGCCGATAATCGCGGCGGTTGGGACAGATCGCGCGCTCCATCGTTTGCGGGGCTCCTCGCAAGTAGGCCACGCTGATTCGAAGTGTGCAAACACTAATTGCTCAGTGTCAAATGCGAGTGTGCCTGATTGTCCGCTGGAGCTCGATTCATTCGATCAATTACGTGCCCGCCACTCGATAAACCGGCTGCGGTTTCACAGCCGAATACCAATGACTAATATGCTAGTTTTCGGTATTCATTCCATATTTACTTGCAGAAGTTTTTCTAGAATGCGGTTTCGAATTGGGTAGATGACTAAAAAACACTATTTAGCCCATGATTGTACACATGTTTTTTCTTTTATTTGACAAGCAAGAAATGACGAGGATATCGTGCTCTGAAGTGTCGAGTGACGTCACGTTTACTATTTTTACCAAGGCGTGACGTTACGAGCCCCCACTCAGGATGTTTGATGATCTGTACTTTTGTCAAGGTTTAATATTTTGATAAACCAAAAAATACGTTTTTTTTCTATAATCTTACTTTAGGACTAATTAGAATGATTTTTTACCCTGTCATCATCCCGATCACGCGCCCGGCCACAAACCGGCCCAATCATGCGGTTTCACGCCGAATACCAATGACTAATATGCTAATATTCGGTATCTATTCCATATTTACTTAGCAGTTTTTCTAGAATGCGTCGAATTATCATTCCATTCATGCCGTAACGACCTGAGGAAACCTGCCCGCGGCCTTCGGAGGTTACGCGCTACAGACGAACGAAGGTCACTGGTTTAAACTAGCTAGAGACTAGAGACAATACTTTGTTATGCCATGTGAGCTTGTTCTTGCGCATGTTAAATCACAATAGCGACGCGTTCACGGGAGAACGCTTCACAGGTTTGCGTTTTTTGCGATCCGACGTGACATTACTGTCGCTGTCGCACTGTCATTGGTCTTAAGACTCTTGAGTCTTTAAAACGCAGTCATTTTAATAAACGCTTGCATAAGACACTTTGTTGTTTAAAACATTAGCGACCGCAGCGACACGAAATTAGGGAACGCGAATAACGTAATCGTTTCACATCGCGTAGACGAATAGGCATGATGACAGGGTTAAAAATAAATCATTCTAATTAGTCCGGAAGTTAGATTATGGCAAAAAATGAGACATATTTTTGAGTTTATCAAATAATCAAACATTGACAAAGGTACAGATCATCAAACTTCCTGAGTGGGAGCTCGTGACGTCACGTTTGAGTAAAAATTGTACTCAAACGTGACGTCACGCGAAACTTTTAGGCTCTGTATTATCGTCATTTTTCGTCTGTCAAATAAAAGAAAAAATATGGGTACAATATTTTTTTGTAGTCTATCTGACGGACTAAATAGTTTTTTCTAGTCATCTAGCCTATTCTCTCGAGTTGGTTGACTACCTAAATCAACAATAGCCTGCCTTACCATACTATTGGAAGATCAATATAGAATATACCCGTAAATTAATCATCAAATATACCGCTCACGTTTAACCATCTGGTTACCCTGAAATTGCTAAACGTGGCACTGGATTTTTGAATTCATGTGCTCTGCCTACCCTTCTTGGAAATACAGGCGCGAGAATATGTATGTATGTAATATACCGCTTTTATCTAGTTTGGAACCTGATTTTTAGCTTTTAAGATAAATGGTTGGATATAGTTGACAGGTTGCAAGCCTGTTGCCTGAAATATACCATTACCTATTTCCTAGTCGCCTCTTACGACATCCACTGAAGAGTTGGAGACGTGTACTTTAATTACTGTTAATAGTGTTTAATACGTCAGCAGGCATCGTATATCTAGGCTCGCAGCAAGGCCTGCCCGCGTGGAGGCCGCGACGTGACATGTGATACAAGACAGCTGTCCGCACTTTGTTTGCAACTATAATGTTGTGTCTGCCTGCAGTTCCATTGTCATCGGTCTTGTTTTGTCGAAGATTATTTAAAAATGTTATCGAGGTTTGGAGGATTTCGCTTTAAAATTAGTTATACCTACACATAACTACAATTCATGCCTGTATTCGAAAATGTAGCAAGCAGAGCACACGAAACGTTACATAGATAAATCATGACAATTTCATATAATTTTAGGTCTAATAAACAGATGAAAGAGGTATAATAGTGGCAGGTTGCTAGCCTATCGCCTAAAACATACCTTAGTCTCTTACTACTTATCGCAAGAAATTCAGAGGTATTATTTAGGTGTTTGTTAAAATTAGTAAGGAACTCATATTTAATAAGATAGCAAGAGCCCTTTAGTGATACATTGAGCAACTTGCGGTCTGAAAGTGAAGAGAAGGTGGGACATGTGCTGCCACTGTGTCATTCCGTTGTCAGTGTTCGTAGCACCATCCCTTTTGCCGGGGTTGGTATCCCACTGTAGACAAAGACTTCTCCCCAAGTTTTACGTACCATCCGATACAGAGAAGGCTGGGGCCAGTCGAAGTCGTCCCGCCATCTCCGTCTGATGCACCGTCGTCAGCATCCGTCGCGTGGCACCCACTCTGAAGCATGTTTAACCCACCGCAGTAGGATTTGGTATATCCAATCGAACACCCCCCAACATTTTTGGGCTTAAAAATATTGCTATCTCATTCTACCATTACCTAAATTAGCAAACCCTTCACAAGGTCTTACCGAGCGTACAGTCGCGAACCGGGATTGTTGAGCCACTTACCAATGTTTGTAAGTTGGTCGTGTAATACTAATCCAATAGCCAACATCTAGTCAGTCACATCGGTCATTGATTACACGTCTAAATTGCGAACAGTGGCAAGTGGCCCAACATCCCGGTTCGTGACTGTACCTGTAAACAGCAAAATTGATCTCCTGTGGACGTAGTGGCGTTGTATTGGTCGGCCATCGCACAAGACAGTAGTATAGTTTACTAGCCGCGTCTTACCCAACCTCGACATTGGCAGATCATCAAAAACTTGAGGAGGTCATGTTTCCCAACATTGAATTAAATTGAACTCGAATGTCACCAATGCCACGCAAAGAAAATTATAAAGGAACAAACGGCGCCAAAAATATTCGATGACCCTGACAAGTCCGCACGAGGGTCCGTTACTTTTGTTAGTGCGAGGTTTTTGCGCCTTTTTAAAATCTAAATATTTATAATTAAATTACATACATGCATACATCATGCCTGTAATCTCTAATGGTGTAGGTAGAGCGTACAAAAACGTTACATAGTCAAAACCATTTGTAGCGACATTTGGCATGACGTTAGGTTTAAATAAAGATGAAAGAAGTATCATAGTGACAGGTTACCTAAACCTATTTCCTTTTTCGGAAAAGAATCGCTTGTGTGAACAGGCCCTAAAAGGTATAAGTATCACACATAATTACGTAAGTGTAATGGAACTCGGTACTGTTCAGATACTGGTTTACTTGTTCTTACTTATTCTTACTTATAAGTACAATGTTTCAATCAAATGCCAACTGA
>BHDV01001468.1:104413-124659 GCA_005406045.1 Adoxophyes honmai
CCAGGAGAGTCGTTGGTCAAATATAACACCCAGGTATTTTGTAGAGCTTACTCGCTCCAACTGAACACAGTTGCAGAGTTCCGGGGAGTTACAAGTATGGAGTTTGAGCTTAAGTGTATTTGGGGGTTGGCTGTAATTTGATTTAGCAGTGTTGAGAGTAAGTAAATTAGATTTAAACCAATTGTTAATGCTAGATAGCCCCCTTTTGGCAGCACTCATTGCTTCGTTCCAAGTTTTTCCACTGAAGACAACAACGGTGTCGTCGGCATACAAATAGATGGATCCATCGACAGAACAATTATCAACAAGGTCATTAATGTAAATGAGAAAAAGGGTCGGTCCGAGGATACTCCCCTGGGGCACCCCGAAAGTTACCTGAGCTTCGGTGCTATAAAAGTTGTCTATTTTGACTTTTTGACTTCGATTCTCCAGGTAGTCCCGAAACAGGGCAAGCGATATTCCTCTGATTCCTAAATGCTCCAATTTACATAGTAGTAGTGGGAAAGAGACGGTGTCGAATGCTTTCTTTAAATCAAGAAAGATCGCAACCGACCTATTACCTTCATCCACCTCCCTAATAATTTGATGGGACAAGCTAAGTATAGCGTCCTCTGTAGACAAACCCCGCCTAAAGCCAAATTGTGATTTAGATAGTAAGTTAAATTTGTTTAGATAGTTAGTGAGTCTATTATTTATTAGTTTTTCAACCACTTTGGAAATCGCAGGCAGCACTGAGATTGGTCTGTAACTGTTTGGCTCCAAACATTAATTATACAATAATCATCATAACAAAACTATAATATATTTTAGAAATCACAACATAAGTATTGTTTAAAATTGTGTTTATAATCTAAACAAATGAGGTAAGTATAAATATGTAATTATGCTATCATTTTTCCCTGAATCGACGTTACGTTGATTTTGTGAACCGAAATATTGCACCACATTATGAAAATTACATTACAAGTAATTAAGTCGGAAAGAAATTACATGATCCATCCTATCGGCACTATCGGCACTATAAAAACTATCTTTTAAATTAATTAGCAATGCCGGATGCGACAAATTACTTACAGATAGAATGCTACGTAGATTACCTGCCCACAGATAGGACGCGACACCGGCAGCCAGAGCGATGAGTCTACCCGCATTCCACTGCCACCATTAAAGATAACTTTACAATATATTTTATGTCTGTAACATATACCACCTAGATAATAGTTGTAAGCCATGTATACAATATTCACCCATATGTAGATACCAAACGAAAGTTGGCTTCCGCAAGTTTGTGTTAGTTGCAATGACATGATACAATAGGTACTAGCTGACGCCCGCGACTCCGTCTGTATGAGATTCGCTAATACCCGCTATCCCGCAAAACCTAATAGGAACATACTTATTAAAAGAATACTAGTATGTTACCGGTGTTAAATCGTATCGTAACGAATCGATGAAAGTTCAACTTGCATTGGGTACCTAATTAAGGTCGAAACGCACTGACAGCGAAAGCGGACGAGCGTGATGATAAAGGCACCAGCACCATCTGATAGCGTAACATACATACATACATATTCTCACGCCTGTATTCCCAAGAGGGGTAGGCAGAGCACATGAATTCAAAAATCCAGTGCCACGTTTAGCAATTTTAGAGTAACCAGGTGGTTAAACATGATATTGCAGTGACAGGTTGCTAGCCCGGGTGCCCTTCTAGTCGCATACAAACCATTGTCATAAAATCGATTGTCATAACACTTTAACCATAAAGTTGAAAGTCATAATTTTTTTTTGGCATAAATTGTACTATTGTCATAATGTTCCCTGTCATAATTATTTTTAGTCATAAATGGTTTTACCATAATGACGAATGACATAAATCTTTGTTGCCATAAAATGGATGATCATAATTATTTTCAGTCATAATTATGGCTGTCATACATTTGTCCAGCCATAATATTGACGATTAACGGCCAAAAAGTAGGTTAGGTTAGGTTAGAACAGTGACCTCGTATGAACCGAATCACTGCCAAAACAGTAGGTTAGGTTAGGTTAGAACAGTGATCTCGTATGAACCAAATCACTGCCAAAAAAGTAGGTTAGGTTAGGTTAGAACTGTGACCTCACATTAACCAAATCGCGGCCAGAAAAGTAAGTTAAGTTAGGCTAGGTTATGCAAATTATTATGCGCAAAACAAATATGGCGAATCGTACATTATGGTTCGCATGTTTTATGCACAATCAGTTTATGCGTTTATACTGTTTGCCCATTATAAAGTATGCGTATATTGTTTTATGCGAATTAAATGTATGCCATAAAACATTATGCATAAAAATTTATGGCTTACTTCAGTTATGCGTAATGATGATTATGACAAAACTATGTATGCTTATAAAATGTATGACTTCAAACTTTATGCAACCCGATATGGACCCTGCTAGCCCATCGCCCACAATACACTAACCCCTTTCCCAGAATCGACTCTTACGACACCCATGGGAAGAAAGGGGGAGGTGCTATTCTAACCCGGCAACACACGGGGAAGATAGCGTAAGTCTGCATAAATACGACTCTATTACCAGGGCCAGTAAGATGTGTTTGATATTTTTGCACTTTTCTGTTGGCAGATATTAATGTTGGTGACTGTACGAAGGCAACGTTCATTCCCGGTCGGTGTGATATGCGCGCTCCTTCGTATGATTCCGAATATTGCAACCGATACCGTAACGCCACCTAACCGCGCCGTCCCGTATTCGCCGCTATCAGTGTGTTTGGAGATTAAATCTATTTCTATAATTGCCTCTTAAAACTTCTACGGAAGAAATGGAACTACCTACATAAATATTCAAACTTCATGAACCGCATCTGCCATCAATCAGCAAGGCAAGTGTTTAGCACGTGGCGTGTCACCATAACGCTCGCTTGACGACTTGTATGAATGAGTCGTCGCAACCTAACGACGCATTGTGCGACAAGTGCCCGTCGTACGCTGACAGACTCAAGTGTCCAAAGATTGTTTATCCTTGCTGCTAGCTTCGGGATGGAAAGAATCTTGAATGTAATAGTCACCAGCATTAATATCTGCCACAGCGTGCGTGCAAAAATATCCGACGCGTCCTACTGCCCTCAGTAATAGAGTCGTATCTGATATTTATGCTCCCTTATTTAGTCAGATATTGGTGCTGCTGACTGTACCTACCCAATAGCACGCGGTTTATTTAAAACGCGCAGTCGACGCGCAGATGACGCGCGTTACGTGCTTCAAACGAGATTCCAACGCAATTTTTAATGCTATACCTTATCAGTTTAGGTAGTTAAAACAATATAAACAATCTTGACATGTCTTTTTGTTGAAATACACAGTCTAAAAATGAAAATCGTTACACTATACAATTCAATCATGAAAGTAAATGATTTTTTCATACCTAAATTGTAAAATGTAAAGATTTCGATTTATAAAGTGTATGTTTAAATAAAAAGACACGTCAAGATTGTTTACATTGTTTTAACTACCTAAACCGATAAGGTATAAGCACACGGGGTGATAGTAAAACGCGCGTCTACTGCGCGCATACGTGTAGATACGGTTACACAGACGCGATCTGCTCCACCGCCCCTTCAAACGCACTTTAAACCAGGCAGACGTTATTCTTTGGGACCGAAGTCCATAAAGACAAAGCTCGAAACTTCGCCAGCGCAATGTAGAACAATTTGACAGTTGATGAAGTTTGTGGAAGAAGATCTACTAGGTACTGGATAATAGGTGGCGCTATTGTCGCTACACAATGCTATCTCAGTAGAGTATCGAATATTGGGAATGGTCATACCACTTACAATTGTAATTAAAATTTTCGAAGGTTCTATAATTTTCCCAGAGTTTCACAAGCCGATTGCGCGGGCAGTCGTGCGGCTCGCGTTGATGTCTTTTCAAGGGGAAAAGCCGACATTTTCCCTTCGGTACTTCTGTTTCATTCATGCTTTTACCGAAGTTTAATGGGAATCTATACTAATGTATACTAATATTATAAATGAAGAGTTTATTTATTTGAACGCGCTAATCTCAGGATCTTCTGGTTCCAATTGAAAAAATATTTTTTGTGTTGGATAGACCATTGATCAAGGAAGGTTTTTGGCTATAGGTATAAAATCATTGGAAAATGGGGAAAAATGGGGGAAATTAGTCACTATTCCACGCGGACGGAGTCGCGAGCACAGCTAGTAGATAATAAATTGGCGGTGTTTAAGTCGTTTCTGGAGGCGGCAACGCGCTATTTTTGCCGCGTTGTTGTGGCGGGAGGTAATGAACTCCGCGAACTGTTTATAGGTCAGGGGGGGGGGGGCGGCGCAGACGCCGCGACGACGTCCGTCACGCGCCGCCATCGTACATCAGCTGAGATATTTGCGGCTCGGGACGCGCCCACGGCGCCAAGTGTCTGAAAAATCACTGCGAGTTGGACTCACGCATGAAGGCTTCCGTACCAAAAACAGCAGAACGATTTTTCTATTGGAGCCCACCTCCATTATTATTATCATCATTATTTTGATTTTAGTTTTTGATGTTATAGCGGCAACAGAAATACCTAGGTACATCATCTGTGAAAATTTTAACTCTCTAGGCTCTCTAGCTGTCATGGTTCGTGAAATACAGGCTGGTGACAGACGAACAGGCAGACAGACAGACAGTCAGCGAAGTCATAGTAATAGGGTCCCGTTTTTACCCTTTGGGTACGGAACCCTAAAAATCAAGGGTTCCGTACCTTTGGCACAGAACATATCCATGTGCACAGTCTCCAATAGACAGATCTCTCTCCAGGCAGTTGTTATACCTGGGGACCGAAGTCCGCAGAGAGAAAGTTGAAAGTTGTATTTTCGCAACTGATTATCGAAACTTTGCTAGTGCGAAGTAGAAGACTTTGACAGTTGATGAAGTTTGTGGAAGAAGTTCTACTACTGCACGATAGGTGGCGCTAGGGTCGCTACAATAATACAATATTGATTGTTTGTATGACTCTTTATTGTACATAACACAATTACATGAATCGGGGGGCACGGCAGTGCCCCCACCAAGTCGAGCGCAAAGCAAGCACTGCCGTACCATCCTTTACTGGAACCATTTCGCGGCATTTTCAGGCCCCTATTTGAGAACCTCTGGATAATACTAGGACGCTGAAATTTTCGTCATCTAGTGAGCTATAACCACGTACTTAAAATCCAAAATTTCAAGTCTGTAGGTAATTCAGTTCCGAAGTTAAGCGAAAGCAAAGTTTCGCATTTTCGACACTCACTCACTCATGATCATCAAAATAGAACTGGTACTTCCCGTTAACTCAGAGAGCTGAAATTTGGTACATGGTTAGGGATTAACGACTACATAAAGGGAAAAATGTAAAAACTAGGATAATCGAAGATCTGGAGTACCTGGTGAAAACACTAGAGTCCAACCAAACCACTATAGAGATCGACACACTTCTTTTACAAAAAATATTCAACTTAGTGGGTCGCTTCATTTGGTGTCAAAAATCTGAGGTCTGAAGTATCTGATGAAGACCCTGAGCTGCTCTGGTACATAAAAAAAATCGACTGTAATTGCAAAAATCCAGCGTAGAGAGACACATCTTCTAATTTAAGGAACGCGAATGGGCAATACGAAAAACTGTTCCTACTGTACGAGATCAAAACCGGAAAAAAGAAAAGAAAGATAATAATTTGCAAACATAAGTAAATGTGTATAATTTTAAACAAAAAAAAAACCGACTTCAAATTAGCTATATCCTGAAAGGAAACTTCTGTTTATGTACATATTTACTAAAGGTCAGGTAGGTATACATAGCTCTCAGCAGATTCAAGGCTTTAGAAGGAATAGCACTATCTGATTTAGAACCCTCTAAACTGTTAAGTAAACCCCACGATGAACGAGCATTAGCAGAAATGCAACGCTTGAGAAGCAGCAGGCCTGGCTAATTACTGAAACTATAATTTTCAGTCTGCAGGTGCATTCAGTATCGAAAAAAAATATCCTTTAACTCCTAAAAATTAAGGAGTTGACCTTTCATCATCAGGTCAGTCATTTTATTTTACTGCCAAGCGAAAAATGTACTAAAAACATTACCTGTGCCTAAAAATTTGAGGGTTGCCCTCGATTTCCCTCATATTCCATCATCAGGTCAAGATATGCTGACAATCGGACGACCTGGAAACTATACCCTTTCAGACAAAAAAAGAATTTTCCAAATCGGTCCAGGCGTCTTCGAGTAATCAGCGAATACATATAAAAATACTCTCCATTTCTTCCGTGGATGTCGCAAGAGGCGACTAAGGACATAGGTTAAAGTAAATTTTAGGCGACAGGCTATGAGGCTAGCAACCTGTCACTATTATACCTGCTAATTCAAAACCTACAAAAAATGTGCTAGAAGTGGCCACGAAGCGTGTCATAGACATAGTTTTGTCTATGTAGCGTTTTGTGTGCTCTGCCTACCACATTTAAGAATACAGGCGTGATTGTATGTAGGTATGTAAGTATGTACAAATGTAAATTTGGACTAAAATGCCCGAATGCCCGTTGATTTTTTATTTATTTTAAGAATAATTCAAATACTACTACTTAGATCTTGATGAAATTAAAATGGGACCAATGGGAAGCCATTTCCAATCAAACAAAAAAAAATCATCGAAATCGGTCCACCCGTTTAGAAGTTCTGAGGTAACATACATAAAAAAAAATGATAAAAAAAAAAAATTACAGCCGAATTGAATACCTCCTTTTTTGAAGTCGGTTAAAAATAAGAAAATCTAACATAATTAACGAATATGCTCACGTTTCTACAAAAAGAAGTGAAATCCCATCAAAAACATTCTGTAAAAAATCTACCCAAGTCTCGTTGAAGCTGCTTGTTTATCTCTAAAAAGTAATGAAATCTAGACATAGCTGTGCCAAGTCCAAGGTTCCTTACTGCGATTTCTTAATATTATTATAGTTAATGTTGTGTGACTTGGCCGTTGAACACTTTATACCAATTACCCATACCAGTATGGGCTATTATCTCGCGTAACAAACAAGGTAGTTGCAACATTACATGTCATGTTAACAAAATTGACTTGTACCCACTAACGTATAAAAAAAGTTCAACGGCCAAGGCACACAACTTTAACTATAATAATATTAAGAAATCGCAGTAAGGAACCTTGGACTTGGCACAGCTATGTCTAGATTTCATTACTTTTTAGAGATAAACAAGCAGCTTCAACGAGACTTGGGTAGATTTTTTACAGAATGTTTTTGATGGGATCAATTTTACAGGAAAACAGCCTTATGCACAAAGGCGAACTTATCCCCGAGGGATATTAATATTATGTACAGAAGGTCTCTCTTTCTACCATTATTTATCTGCTTGCTGTAGGCCTTTCATGAGGTATCGCGTGGGTCTCGCGTTAGCTACTTTGTATAGTTTCATTATACATTTTGGTATTATTGATTATCCAGTGGTGATCCTTGGCGATTGCTTGAAGGCTAAATGGGAGAAAAAAAACACTTGGGACATGCTCGCCTTCATACATAAGTTAGCTGACACGTAACTGTAAGTGTTTTGTGAACAATAAGGAATCGGCCTTTCAGTCGTTATGTGTGGCTTTGAAACATGTTAATGTTAAAGTGACAAGGTACATAAAGCCAAGGATACACAAGGGGACAAATGTCCCACGACATGTGTCGGCGACATGTCAATCGAAGCCGGCCGATTTTGCCTGAATGTGATGATACGTGTCAATACGACACAATAAGTCGCGAGATGTTGCCAGACATGTTGAGCGAAGTCGGGCAACGTCGCGCTACTTCACCCGACGATGCTGGGGACTCGTGTCGTGGGACATTTGTCCCCTAGTGTATCCTTGGCTTTAACGATCGCTTGTTTACGACGTTGACAGCCCATTATGACTGTGTGACAGCCATTGAGGATATAACCTATAGAGTACTAATGTCATCTTGGTTGTTCGGAAATTATTCCGCAAAACAATTGAAGACCTCGCTGTGCTCTTATTGGCCGGCCCAAGATCGCGCGCCACACTAGAGTTTGAATTTTTGCCGTTTTTACCACACCAACGAATGGAACAGTACGTCATTACGCAAGTATATTAATTTACATCTAGAAATATGAGGAGCTGCACGCAGATCTGTTGTTGGCTCCATACAGTTTCTGTGACAGTGACACTACACATTAGTATATTGAAATAAACAAACATTTGCGGACCGGGGTTGCGAACATTGTTTCTCTATAGGTTCTATCCTCTATGGTGACAGCTAACTAGCACGCCTCCGGCGCAAACTCATACTCGTGAACGCTTACCAGTACCATCGCGAACAGGGATTGTTGAGCCACTTACCTATGTTTGTAACTTGGTCGTGTAATACTAATCCAATAGCTGATATCTAGTCGGTCACATCGGTCACAGATTACACGTCTAAATTGCGAACAGTGGCAAGTAGCTCAATAATCCCGGTTCGTGGCTGTACCTCATACTTCTAAGCCACTTCTAGCATAATTTCAGGTTTTAAAACAGATGGAAGAGGTGGAAAAGTGACAGGTTGCTAGCCTGTCGCCTAAAGCATAACTAAACCTGTTCCTTTAGTCGCCTCTTACGACATCCACGGAAAAATTGACAGGTATTATTCTATTCCAAGACCACACAGGCTAAATATCATAATGTAAAATAATCTAACCAACAAAAATAAAGTAAAAAATTGTCGCTTTAATACTCGACAACAGAGAGGTACCTTTTTTGTATCAAACCAAGACATGATGAAGTTCGCAACGCTCAGGTAGCGTACTTGTTTTTGTGAAGGACAAGCCACCAGCTTTCTCATGTGAAAAATTGATTTACTTGCGAGTTAAAGAGTGACTTACACCAAGATAAAATTGACTCTCGTTCGGTTGATTCGGCCCTTAATACGACAAATACTCATCACAATTATGATCGTGAGCAGAATAAGACAATACAGTTTTCCAAATTAAAAAAACAACGATGAAAAAATCCACACGCTTTTGTTTCAGAGGCAATTGGACACGGAGTAATAATAAAATTGTTCATCAGTATTGTTCGCGCCGACATAGTGATTGATTGGCGTGACGAAAGCAAACAGCGGCCGCGGGCTGCGCGCGCGCTCCACTTCGGCCAGATAATCCTGATAGTGGCACGAGGTGATAAGACAAGGGACATCAAACGGTTGCTCAACAAACAATACACACTTATATTACACCTGTATTCCCCAATCATAGTAGGCAGAGCATAAGAAACACTTATTACAATATTACTAATTCTTAGTCAAAACACTTGATGACAATTCCACTTAAAGCTTATTTTTAGGTTTTAAATTAATAGGGTGCAATTTAGGGGTGTTGATATTTTTTTAAATATCGGATTCTCGATATATCGATATTTAAAAAAATATAAATATCGGAGTTTGATATATCGAAAAAAAATATCGATATTTCGATATATCGATATTTCTTGATTTTCAAACAATAACAATAAAAAAAAACAATCTTAAGACGGCTCAGAAATGATGTATGCTTGGTAGTGTTAACTTTTTAAGTGGCTCGCTAATTTAGTTGTATTTCTGCTAACTTTTTATTTTTTCCCGCATAAATTAAGTTACAAGAAACACTTTTTGTATCCTTAAAATATATCCACACAATAGAAAAAAAATTCGAAGACATATTTTGGCAGTTCACTTATTACTATGAATAGTTTTTTTATTCAAAATTACATTTCGTTTTAATTAAGAGAGAAACAATTTTATACAGGGTGGAAAGTTTCAATGGGCCCTGGAGGGGAACTACTCTGAATCTTTTAGTTAGCTCATTTTGCTGAAAAGAAACATTCCTTCATTTTTAGAAAGAAACAAAACTGCATTAAAAGATTTTTTAAATTTTGCTTGTCTCAACCGGGTATCGAACCAACTAAAAATTAAAAAAAAAAAATTGCTGGTTTATTATACAAATTGGTAGGACTAATGTTTAGGGTAAAATTTGTCTAATAAACATTTGGTCTCACACTTAGATAAGTACGAGATATCCATGAAATTGAATATTTATTTCATGTTTTCTTAACAATGCCTAGTACTGCAGCGCTATTGTAAAACGCACCAAAAATCTAAATCATGCTTAATTCGACAGTTTTCGTGTCAGTTCGCTTTGAAATGTATCGATTTTGAAGCGATTTTTGAATTCTACTGTCAAATTAAACACGATTTAGATTTTTGGTGCGTTAGACAATAGCGCTGCAGTACTAGGCATTGTTAAGAAAACATGTAATAAATATTCAATTTCATGGATATCTCGTACTTATCTAAGTGTGAGACCAAATGTTTATTAGACAAATTTTATCCTAAACATTAGTCCTACCAATTTGTATAATAAACCAGCAATTTTTTTTTTTAATTTTTAGTTGGTTCGATTCCCGGTTGAGACAAGCAAAATTTAAAAAATCTTTTAATGCAGTTTTGTTTCTTTCTAAAAATAAAGGAATGTTTCCTTTCAGCAAAATGAGCTAACTAAAAGATTTAGACTAGTTCCCCTCCAGGGCCCATTGAAACTTTCCACCCTGTATAATGCAAATAAAGTACAGTAGATTAAGTTTATGATGTTGTTATAATTTATATAATTGGTGAGAAAAAATGAAAAATGAAACTTATTAAAAAAAAATATCGACCGTCGATATTCGTATTTCAATATCGAATTATCGATATATCGCCCAAAAAAATATTAGTAATAAATATCGATATTTCGATATATCGATATTTTATCAACAGTCCTAGTGCAATTGCAACAAGATGCGAGTCTAAAGCATACCTGCACCTACCCTTATTTGGCTCTTACTATAAGAAGAGAGGTGTTATTTTAAACCAAAAGGGTCTACAAACAATATCTTTAAAATATTTCGGAATCTTTTGATAAACTTTACTGTAAGTCAAATGTCATTTAATTAACATAATCATTGTTCGGAACTTCTTCCGCCTATATCCCGTTCCACTTCAGACCTTCCTTCCAAATACCAAGCACGGTCCAGGGTCTTAAAATGATGGGCTCCGTTGTTTTACAAGTACTGGCTCCAACATAATGTATTACTGACACCAGTCAGCCATTGACCGCACACGCTTTTGTCTCACGTCTCGGCGTCCGCGACTGTAAACAAGACATCAGTTTACTTTGTCCTGTTGTTCTACAAAGGAACGACTAATTGACAGATGCCATGTCGCGGCTGCCCGTGACGTGTCGCGACATTTCCGGCAGCTGTCGCGCGTCAGC
This sequence comes from Adoxophyes honmai, assembly GCA_005406045.1. Lineage (NCBI taxonomy): Eukaryota > Metazoa > Arthropoda > Insecta > Lepidoptera > Tortricidae > Adoxophyes > Adoxophyes honmai. The sequence goes on from BHDV01001468.1 coordinate 115,712, forward strand.
CGTGTCGTAGCGACGTGTCGTGATGAATGACGAGCGGCATACGCCAACTCCCAAAGGAACAATAGCACTAGAGAAACAATGTTGGCCCCCAAAAAGTTAGTGGTTTGTCGTATAACCGTAGAGAAAAAGGCACTAGCGTTACGCGCGATCTTGGGCCCGCCAATAAGAGCACAGCGATCGCCGAGATGGTTTGGCGGAATCGTCACCGAACAACCAAAATGACATTAGTACTAGTGGGTCTGTCCTCTTTGCAAGCGACATACGTGGCTCCTATAGGAACAATGGCTTGTTGAACATTACTAGCACCAATTTCTGAAACAAATCCAATCCGTGCCACATTTGCAACGACCGTGTAGTAACCGGAGCGAGCCGGGCCACTATCTTCCCATCTGCATTGACTTTCACTAACGCATATAAATGGTACCTCGGCTTGATTCGTATTAAAATCAGTCACGCTCAATTGGTGTCGTTTGGAGAAGGTCACTCCGGCCGCATAGCGCATAGGCCACTCGGATGCGATTCGACGCGCTGTAGGCCTAGCACAGCAAGACGCGAGGGACGACAAGCGCGCAGGAAAGACTACCTGTTACTTTCTGCCGTCTCTAATTGGACAGTGTTAGGTATAGTCTATCTCGCAGGCATCTCTAAAGGGCCTGATAGACGTACGAACTCGTAAGTCCGCGGCTTTTAAGTTTGCGAACTTACTCGGCTCGACGTCGGTGACACACGTGAAAGCTTACTTTACTCGTAAGTACCTACGCGGTTTCAAACCGGTGGATTGTCGACGATTTTGCGCGGCGGTTTTAAAGTACGCGTACTTACGGTGACACACAATCGAAAAAGGTCGTCGAGCCATAAGTATGCGTTCTCGCTCGTACGTCTATCAGGCCTTTCGTGCTAAGCAGGCTGCGCATTAAGGAAAGAGAGGCTCATCTAATCCTTGCCGGAGACCGTGAGTGTCAGCCCCGCACGCGCCGCGCGCGTGAGCTCACGGCCCGCTGTCGGGACCAAAACGGATCTCACACGTACGCGAGCAATAGCAATGATAATTAATACGATGGTGCAGTTAATTGGCTCGCAAATGCCACGGCCTCAGCCATTGTGGACTCGCTGATCTGTCTCCGAGTGTTTGTCGCTGTTTCGCTGACACGCGCTTGCGCAACGCGGCGCATGCGGCCTTTGATTGCTTATTACGCTGATGGGTATTATTGGATAACGCGGCGATCAGCGCAGCGTGTCATCATCGCACGTCGTTTGAATAATGCCCCTTCATCATTATTAGGCCTCTGCTTGGTAAACCGCGAACGCATTCTAAGACGTACAGTCACGAACAGGGATTGTTGAGCCACTTGCCACTGTTCGCAATTTAGACGTGTAATCAATGACCGATGTGTGTGTAAGTAGCTCAACAATCCCGGTTCGCGATGGTACATACATACCTCCTACCAGTGGCGTAGCTAGCATGGGTGACACCCGGGGCGGATACTGTAAGAGGCAACCCCCCCCCCCCCCTAGAATTCGATAGGAACGGTGAAAATAAAAAATGTTTTTTTTTTACCTTTTATAATTTTTCATTGACTACTAAAGTTCACAGCCGGGTGTCATCCCTAGGAGGGTGACACCCGGGGCGGACCGCCCCCGCCGCCCCCCCCCTAGCTACGCCACTGCCTCCTACTTACTCGTGAATAGATAAAAGAGTTTCGCAACTAATGCGTCTATTTTGACAGGATATTCCGTGGCAAGTCAACAAGCAGTGGCTGGTTGTGCCGGATTATCAGATTACCAGTATCTAAGCTAATATTGCTATCAGATACCAGAGAGATGTGTGTACACAATTTTCGGCACGCGAGTGCGGAACCGAGATTAAGAGATTTTTTGTTTTTATCCGAGTATTGAAATCCAAGATGAGAGGTTTAAGGACGTATTAGAATGGTAGGTAGAAGCGCCACGGTTGTCGGTATATTTCCTGAGCATAACCGATTCCAGCTACAGATAAGGTTTTCAATGTTTACTACATTATACTGTTCGCTGTATCCTATCATTTCGCTGAAAACAAACCAGCTCTGACTGCGTCACTCGAATGAAGTATTCTGCGAAGTTCTTAAGTCAATTAATACTGGATTCTGTTGGGCAGAGTTAGGGTCTCACCAAACCAGTCGACCCCTTTTCGGCAAAATGCGGGTAGAAAAAGCTTTATGTCAACGCAATAAGGGCGAACAAGAAGTCAATCGGCTCGGCTCGTTCGACCGAGAATGGCCGAGCCAATTCACGTCTTGTTCGCCCTTATTGCGTTGACATAAAGCTTTTTCTACCCGCATTTTGCCGAAAAGGGGTCGACTGGTTTGGTGAGACCCTTATACCCACATACATACATACTCTCACGCCTGTTTTCCCATGAGGGGTAGGCAGAGCACATGAATCCAAAAAATCCAGTGCCACGTTTAGCTAATTCAGGGTAACCAGATGGTTAAACGTGATATTGCAGTGACAGATTGCTAGCCTATCGCCCACAATACACTAACCCTTTCCCAGAGTCGACTCTTACGACACCCACGGGAAGAAAGGGGGAGGTGCTATTCTAACCCGGCACCACACGGGCAACCCTTATACCCGTTGAAATTTATTCACGGACAGAAAAGTCGCATATTTAATTTTAAGTATAACCACAAAAACCTCGTTAGTCAATTAACTTCTGACCCATTGTAAAATATTGTAACAGTAAATGTAATAATTTGATTCTCGAGCCATGCAATGTCCAACGTTTACTGTACGTAAGTTCTACAGTGGATGAAAATTCAATTGATTCCATGGCACACTTCATCAAATAGCGTTAAGACGGTAAATACTTTAGGTAAGTAAATAGTGATATGATATGAATAGTGCTCGAGGCTTAGGGATTTCAGGCGGCGCCGGCGCCGGTCTGGAATGGGTTGCGATGCATCAACACACGTAAATACGCGTAGTTTATTATTTATTCTGAAGTAACCGTCTCCATCTCTGATCCTCGCGTAATATTATGCTCATTATAGTAGTACAATTGCGTGTCTATAAACAAAATGAAGTGTAACTGCTTCCAGTTGTAAATATGTTATCGAGATTGAATGAATAGTGGAACAATAGGCGAGTTGTTTACGGCAGCGGTAGTGTCCGACCGAAACTGGTTTTGCGGCCGAAACCGAAACCGAAACCGAATGTTCGGCAGTGGCTTCAGTTTCGGCCGAAACCGAAACCGAAACCGAAACTCATGTGGTCAAGTATAAAGTTCCATAAAATACTGAAATTTGGTGCATTTTATTATTTTTTTATTAATTAGGACACGAAATTGAGACCTATTAAAAAAAGGCCAAGTGCGAGTCGGACTCACGCACGAAGGGTTCCGCACCATTGACTAGGTAGGTAAATTAAAAGCGAATTGAGTTTAAAGCGAATTCTAGTCATTTTTTTTCTTTACTTTACTTTTTTTTAATTTTATCATACTCTTTATTTTAGAAGTTAGCGTTAGCATTGAACATTAAACTACCGTGAGACTCACTCATGTTGAAAATTTTCGGATAGCTCACGTTGAATAAATCGAGTTTAGCTTGACATATTTCGGGCTAATTCGTAGCCCTTCATCTAGGAGCCGCAGCGGCTGCTGCTGCCAAATGCGCACTGCGCGCCTCCGTTCTCTTCACGCGACTGCTCGTGCTCGACGAAACTAACACTGGCACACGACTACCCTCGTTATTATCGTCATTTCTATTATTGTCAAAAATAGGGTAGCACGCAACACTAACTACATCGCTTTGTAAAGGCACCTCCACACTCGCTATTGACGCAGTACGAAGATTCAAAACCGGCTTCCAACTCGGAGGCACCGATCAACCACTATCTTGATTAAAATTTGAACGTTGACTAATCTCTATAGTTTCACGTACCTTTCGTTGAATGTAAAAAAAATCCCTCGCTAGTACGGAAACCTTGTCAAAACGGATATAGTGCGTTGAATCAGAGTTCATTGAGTGTTCGGCTACGGCTGACCCCCTATCATCTTGTTTCTTCATTCTGCGTATGTGCTCCGATAGCCTCGTGGAAATATTGCGACCAGTCTATCAGATGTAATTTTTGCCACATGAACAAGGAATCATGTACACCCTGGGACCACTCAGGGGCTCCTTATCCTTTGGTGAACGCATCCACTGTCTCAACTGCATATGAGGGCGGAATATCCACTTGATGCAGTATCAAAGGCGTAACAAGTGCCCGATTTTATTCGTTACCCCTTTTATATACGGCAAGTATACTGGTAACCTCTCAGCCTCTTCCGGCCACTGACGAGCCCCGCTCCAAGACACGCTTCACGTGACCCAGCCAGTTCACGATCACGATCAACAAACCGAGGATCACAAGTTTTCAAGGCGCGATTTATCAACATTCTGGGCAAAGAATATAAATGACACGGATGGTGGTGTGAATCTGCCCTCAAGTAGCGATCAGTATGAGTTAGTTTACGATATACCGTGGTTTCTAGCCTCCCACAAGGTCAACGCATAACCAAAACATCCAGAAATGGCAGATGCCCGTCTCTTTCCATCTCCACCGTAAACTTAACCTTATCGGGCACCGTGTTAAGGTAGTTGGTAAATTGTGACAAACTATATCTTGACACAATAGCAAAAATGTCAACCACGTATCGCCTCTAATATCTACGAACCACAGGAGCGTTGTTTAAGGCTTTATCCTCCAAGCACTCCATAAAAATCTTGTAAAAAGGTACGATGTTGTAAGTTTCGGCGCGGCCGAAAGGTTCGGCCGTTTTTGGCCGAAACCGAAACTCGGGCCGAAACTTGATTTTTTGGCCGAAACTGGCCGAAACCGAAACCGAAACCGAAATTTCGGTCGGACACTACGGCAGCGTAACGTTGTGAGTTTGGGCTGCGCACGGGCCGCTGACTTTGCATCACGTGTCGTGTCACAGACTAAGCAGATACGATAATATTTTTCATACATACATACATATTATTCTCACGCCTGTATTCCCAAGAGGGGTAGGCAGAGGACATGAATTCAAAAATCCAGTACCACGTATAGCAATGTCAGGGTAACCAGATGGTTAAACGTGACATTGCAGTGACAGGTTGCTAGCCCATCGCCCACAATACACTAACCCTTTCCCAGAGTCGACTCTTACAACACCCACGGGAAGAAAGGGGAAGTGCCAACAGATACTTAACGGTAAAATATAAGTTATCTGCGCAGTGTTTGTTAGCTTGTTGAATTGTATAGGGAGCGATAATGACAGATACTTATCCGGTCAAATGCAGATATTTTACCCTATCTGCTTAGTGTGTGACACGCATTACGCATTCAGAGGAGGTACGGTCTTTTCTCTTAGTTATAGATCTATACTTTTGAAAAGTTGAGACACGGGAGCATGTCCCAGCAAGGGAGCGTCTCGAGGAATCGGTTGGATCAATCCCTGATGCTTGTCTAAAATAAGCGGCGTTCTGTGAAACATTTATATCAACACCATCTAAACAACCCCGTGTGTGGTGTCAGGTTTCGAATATCACTTCTCCGTTTCTTCCGTGGATGTCGAAAGAGGCAACTGAGAAGAATAGGTTAAAAATATGTTATAGATAACTTAAAAATGTTTCAAATCATAGAATACTGATGGTTTAGTCTACATTACACCTCGTGTGCTCTGACTACCCCATTTTGGAATAGGTACAGGCATTTGTTTTTATGTAAGTACTTACAATTTAAATAGCTGGCGACCCACAACTGATATGCGTTTCTTTAGAAACTTCCTCCTTCGTATTGTGGAAAGAATTATCACTTCCCTTTTTGAACAAGTCTGCGGTCATGACACAGCGGCGACTAAGCATTAGTACTTACTGCGGCTTTAGGCACTGTCAACCTGATGCACGACGCCATATACCTAAAGTATTCACACTAAATGTCACAACGAAAATCTTTGTTTGGTAATGTATGTAATACATAAACATCACGCCCTATTCCCTGCGGGGTAGGCAGAGACAACAGAGCGCCATTTGCTTCTATTACATATAATTATCTTTATCTAGCTTCATTCACATTCGTCTTGACATATTATACCTATGTTCATCGATTAGGTTTAAGAACATCGCCGGTCTGTGGCGCTATTGTCTATCGCTCTTGGAATCGGGGCTTCACGGAAGAAAAAGATCTTGATCCCAAGTCGGTAAATTGCTTCTGTGTAAGAAACTGATTCCTCTGGTTAAAACTATTGTGAGTGAAGAAAGCACATTTTTCTGCCGCATGGCTTGGTTATGCTTTGGTTTAGTTAACCTAAAGTGTGGTGTTGATCCTCTTTTCAAATCTTCATAAGAGATCATTCACTCACTAGTCTTATGAGCCATGCCCTTTCCAATTCAGGCGCTGGATCTCCCACTAGATGCCCTGTGGCGTTTACTAAGTATAAACTACATTTTTCGGCGCGTCGATACTAGTCCATGGTATGAGTCAACGTACTAAACCAAATCCAAACAGTTACATCCCAAAAGGATGGACATAATTGACGCAATCTGTATCAAATTAAACTATCTTTTAGCACAATAGGGAAAATCGTCATAAAACATATAGTCCAGTCTATTATTATGAGTTTCCAGTCACCATTCTCATATAAAATGTGCCATATAAATGGTTCGCCACAGAACTGTTAAAAGAGGTATATACAGTCACGAACCGGGATTGTTGAGCCACTTCCCACTGTTCGCAATTTAGACGAGTAATCAATGACCGATGTGACAGGCTAGATGTCAGCTATCGGTTTAGTATTATACAACCAAGTTACAAACATAGGTAAGTGGCTCAACAATCCCAGTTCGCGATGGTACTTATGTAAAAAGAAATATCACTTTCATTTGTCCTGTGTGGTTCACGCTCTCGCTAGCCAGTGATCTCATAGTAATGGCACCGCGTCTGCGTCAGTCGCGCATAGTCGCCGCTGATCACGAGTCGCGACGGCTAATCAGCGCTAATGGTATTTGATTAAGCGTAAGCACAAAGCCGCAGGAAGTCGTTAGTGCGGCACACGTGATGGTTTGAATCATCGGATCATCGTATATGCCATGGATACGTCACTGCTTTAAATGAAGTTCAAATGAAGACTTAATGTTAATGAAGAAGTTCTTAATTGTAGCGAGTAATGATTGGGATTCCCTTGGGCCTATCAGAAAGGTGGTGAGCTCAAAACAGCAGCCGTTTCTACATCGAATGTTAAAGAACTAGATGTAAAGACACATCTGAAATTGCCGTGATTTAAGATAATGTTCATGCATATTACAATCCAAGGAAAGCCAAGGCCGTGAAGTGCTATTTGCAAAGAGCTCGGCGTCGGAATGAAGACCACCCGACTAGCCGCCATTTATCTGGTTCCAATTGCCATTTACCTGTCGTCGTACAAAGCGATTAGCGCTCAAAATGTTATTCGTTCAGCCATTAACGCGTCATCGTCTAGTTATTATTGGCTAGCATGTCTCTAATATTCAATCTACTAATGATTTGACAGTAGAGTTCGTAGATAATACTACCAATTCTTTACTATCCGTTCAATCCGCAAGATAAATTTAACATCGGGAACGGCTGTAGTTAATTTTGCAGAGCATCGCTGCCGCGATCGCGAGCATACATTGTGCTTTGGTTCACGTGTACCCTTTCAGCAGTTCTCAGTAAGCAAATCTTTTGTTTAATTTTTAAACAATGGCTCATTTAAAACAAGCGAACACTTCCTTAAAGTGCTTACTTAACGCGAGCTGTGTCTCGGGCTGTTGGTTGTCGCGCGAGTTGTGGAGCAACCCGCGCCGCAGTCCGCAAGCCGACGACGCGTGCGACGCCGATGTTCGCGAGGCCAGCGCGCGCGCCGCGCCGCCGCGCCACCGTCCTGCGCGAGGGAGACACGGTAGGCACGCCATTGGACTCGGGAAGTGGCTTCGTTGCTAGGGTGGGGACGGTGGGCACACGGGCCACAAAACGCCGCCATATTTCCTGTAGTTTTCATAAACCTTGCCGCACACGGTTTACGCCGGTGGCCGCCACACGCTACAATCGTCGCTACTTGCTTCTTGTGACCCGCACCGGCCACTAAACGGCTGTCTGAACTAAACAAGTGGCTGTCGCGTTGCAACTACTTTTGTTGCTGCGTCTAGCTTCTCGTGACGGCGTTTGTGGCTGTGGCCGATGGCCCGTGCGCGGCGACACTAGCACCGCTAGGATGCTAGTAGAGTTGCGCGCGATATACATAATTATAATTAACTTGCAAAGTCAAAATTTGAAGTGGTGAGGTTTCTAGGTAAACGCGGTGTGTGAACTTACCCCCACCATTTCAAATCTGGCCAAGTTTATTGCCGACCACTGTTACGGGCTACAAAGCCTTTTTTGAGCGTTACCAGCGTGCGTGCAGTATTGCAGCAAGGCGTTGACAACACGGCTACACTCAAAAGACGCCAAGTGTGTATGTGCCCTAATGTTCGGATTTTCGATTGACCAGTGAAGTCTTGGTAAGATTAATATTATTCTCAGAAACCCGCTGTTGCCCGCGCGCTTCGTGCTTTGCAATGTAAAGACAAATTCGATTGTGAATACTCATACAAGTTTATAGCAAAGTGAACTGTCTGGCAGTTGGGTAAGTACACAATAAGTAAACATAGTAACCAATGTCGTGCGCAACAACTGTAAAGTGATGATGGCATGAAATAAATTATAAATCGTGCCTGTTCCCAAACGGGGTAGGCAGAGCACACGAAACGTGACAGACAAAACCATGATTATAACTATTTCACGCTTCACAGCCACATTTAGCATAATTTTAGTCTTGAAAACAGACGAAAGAGGTAGTATAAAAGCAAGGGCGTACCCAGGTTCTGGGCCAGGGGGGGGGCAAATCAGATTTTTATAAGCTACTTATTAGTAAAGAATAAAAAAACTGC
>BHDV01001468.1:131475-146085 GCA_005406045.1 Adoxophyes honmai
CCCCCCCAGGAGGCGTCCTTGCGCCGGCGCACGTGGCCGCGGAAGTGGGGCGCCAGATACAAGTCTATTAGGCTATTTACGACGCCCTTTTACAAATTGACCGACTTCATTACGAGTACTTGTAGGCTTAGGCCCTGCGTAGACGACAGACTATCGGCGACGGACGTTTTGGTCTGTGAAAATAGAACCTAGATGAAATTATAAGCTGTAACGGACACGACGTGCAAAAAATCCGGCGCATAATGCATACAATCATCACAGACTTTTTGTGCGTTGCAGACTTGATCGCACAAAAAGTCTGTCATCTGCGCAGGGCCTTAGCAGGGCAACATGCTCTAGTCGCCTCGCGATAGTCTACCCGTCATTATCTGACGTCTCTAGTTAGACAGTGACAGGAACAGTCCATCTCGCGCGCATCTCTACTCGCGCCTTTGGTGTGGAGAAGTACTCGAGAGGAGCGGACGAAAGCCTTTAAAAATCTTAACTACCTTCACCCAACCGTGATTGATATACCAAAAGATTAATTGTTCGCAAACGTTTGCATTGAATTGTCTCCGCTTCGCGATCGCTGATGGGAATATAATGGCGGCTAGAAAGTGTTGCGAGCGGCTGCGCGGGCGCAGCTCCCGGGGAGACGCTTGCGCAACCCGGAAGCACCTGGCGCATCGCCGTCGCCTGCTGTGAGAGCACCTGCGTATGGTTGCCAAGCGATAATATACAGCACTAGCTGTGCCCGCGACTGCGTCCGCGTGGAATATTTAGTGACCAATTTTCCCTGTTTTTTCCCACATTTTCCAATGTTTCTTCGCTCCTATTAGTCGCAGCGTGATGTTATATAGGCTTAAGCCTTCCTCAATAAATGGTCTATCCAACACAACAATAATTTTTCGATTCGAACCGGTAGTTTCTGAGATTAGCGCGTTCAAACAAACAAACAAACTCTTCAATTGACAGCATTTTTTGTCTTAGATTTTCGTTAGCCTTCGATTTTATTGATTTTCTTTAGGTAGGTGTAGTATACAGTTGTAACACCGTGGGTAGATTTAGATTAAGACCAATTGTGGGTAGTTAAATAAATCAGTTGTGTCGTTGACTCCGCGTTTCCTTGTGCCCGATCCCAAAATAATTTAGTAAATATTACTGTAGGTACTTGCTTTGAAAAGAATACTACATTTGTACGATCTCTTCGAAGATTGTTGCGTTCTCATTGAAACGAAACAACATTTGATTTTACTTCGGAGAAGCAAATAATTATCTAAGTACGTCATCGGTCTACACGGGTTTGTCCATTGTAGTTAAATGAAATTACTTTTTAATTTTACTTCGGCACATTACTAAAATATTTATAGTAGCCTATTTTAAAATAAACATGTATATTTGTGATAAAATGGTCAATGTTGATAACAAACTATGGCAATTAGTTTATGTTTGACAAAATAACTGTTAAAGTAAAACTTGTACTGTTAAAGTTTTTTTTGCATTAAGCGACGCAAGTTTTATACTTAAATGTCAAGTGTTCAGGATGCAAAATGTTTTCAAATATTCGACTAATTTTCAAGTGTTTTAAAAGTTTCCTTCACCAAAAGCTCGTGAAAGTAGGAACCAGCAAACTCACTGAACCTAGCTTAAACCTGCAACCTTCCGCTATCGAGGCCGTAGGTCAAACCAAGAGGACGCCGACGCAGCCAGCTTTCCACGGAAGTCACACGTGGACTGCGCAAACACAAGTAACCAGCTGCGCGGTGTTTGCGCGCAGCCGCAAACATGGCGGCTTTCGCTGCAGCCAAGTTATGCAACGCGACCCTCGCGCCGTGGGACGCCGATGCGATTAGATGCCAAATTCATTGTTTTACGCGGCCGGTAGAAAAGCTGCACTAAGTATCTATTATGCGACGTGAGGTTACGTGATTTTGCAATGCCAAAGACACCACACGTCGTAACTTTGGCTAAATTATTGGTCGGAAATGACTCAGCCCCCCGAAGTTAGGAAACCGGCTATTACTCTCATCGAATGCGGCAGGCCGCTAGTTCCGAGCGACGACTATACGAGCAGCTCTACTTCGGATGATTGTCGACGCCCACGGCACCTCCAATCTCTTCACAGATGCAATCTAAAAACTACTATTAAAATTAAAATGTAAGAGGCCAGCTTTTAATGTCTGTGAAACACTCCAATCTGAATGCATTAACGCGCCAGTTGGCCCACATGAAAGCGTGTTGGAGCGGTGGCGCGCGGCGGTCCACTTCACCTGCTTTAATTGTCCCGCATCTCGTACACGCTCCGCGACCGGTGCAGCGATACCTACGGGTATTAATACATATTAGTACACTTATTAACAATTGTATACTAACTTTACTCCCAGATCAATGATAAATGTTTTTCCAATTGTTTCCCGTGCGATGCAGTGAACACTTTATCACAGAAATGTAAGCATCATTCATAGCGTGTAGCATCCCGCTTCAATGACTGCGGGTACCGTGCCAGCTGATCCGAAGACGAAAGAATGTTTTGAAATTAAAGACAGTTCTTGAAATTGCATTCAGTTCTAACTTGTACGCGGAATAAGTATTGGAATAATGTTCTTAGTAAACGACTGACGCCGTTTCAAACATGCAGAACCAGTTTGAGGAAATGGAGAGAACGAGGGATAAAAAATCTTGGTTGAACGACATAAATTCTACACTTTCTTATTGGATGTATGTGCTAGTCGAGTTGCAATAGCAGAGTTACCACCGTTACCTCAATTCTTTGGTGATTTAAAAACTTTACATCTCTTTTTATGTTCGAGTGGTGTTCGGGTTAGAATAATGCCGTATTTCTTTCGTGGATGTCGTAAGAGGTGACTGTGGAATAAGTCTAGGTTAGCTAGGTCTAGGCTAGCAACCTGTCACTATGAAGTACACTTCGTTGACATCTCGCATTCTCAGAAATTCGTTGCAATATCGCTTTCTGACAGACCCCAGCTTGGGGAGCAGCGATAGGGCATTGCATAGAAACCCCTAGAGGAAGATAACCCTGATGGGATTTCAGTAGGTATCCTCCCAGGAAGTGGCAGGAAGTAAGCTTCCAAAATGTTTCCAAAGGCTACCCTATGAAAGGTAGTCTTAAAACTTGCTGCTCAACGGAGCGTCCTTGTCGGTTGTAATGAATACGTCAGTTTTCAGTAATGAAGGCCCCTGGAATTTTCATAAAACACGCAATTCACATGACTGCCCTGGTGAAATCTTTATCTCTTTCCTATACCAAAAAGAACACTTGACAGTAATTGACACCATCAGACCATGCCAGACAAAGGTCAACACCTTAGTGACAGTAATTGTGCTGGCTATCTTACTCTCCGCGTTGGTGTCCAAAGGGATCCTGCGTGAAGTCCTACCGACCGCAAAGCCCAGGTATGGGCAGTCTGGATTTCAGATTAGTAAAGTAAAGCAGTGTCTAACATAGTGCGCATACGCAGTCACGGCCCTCGCCGTGGCCTTGACACGCTCCGGCGCCGACCAAATCCGCGCAGATTATGCGTTTATCACTAATTGATCCGGCCCAAAGCCACACTGATTAATCATTACTATCATTTCCGTTTTTCATTATTGGAATTACTTACCCGAGTAAGTTAATTAAACGGAAAAGTAGGTCGCTTGATTATTTTATGTCGGCGTGTCTACTGCGCATGCCGCGGGCCATTTATTAGGTATACCTAGCTATTCGTTTAACTAATCACTATGTGATTATTTAGTTAGGTACTTAGAGACGGTATCTCTTTAATTTCCCATCCAAGCGATTTTTGATTACTTGAATACTCAGGACACTATTAAAATAGTCATTCAAAAGATTGTATTTTGTTTTGTCATAAGTATGTTATATTCTTGCTAGTAATTAATTTATAATTGATGTTTACTTAATAAAAACAAATTAGTCTTTATTTGTATAAATATTTACACAAAATGTAGTCCACCAATCTAATACCCACCTAATGCTTAGCCCGCAGACGACGGCCAGATGCCACGCTGATAATGATAATACATTTAGCAATTACGCCCTAATGCCTCCTCCACGCTACTCGCGAAGTAGAACGAAGTTAGACGAACACAATAGTGTAGAGGCACTTCGGCTTGCCTCGTGAAACTTCGCCTCGCCTCTGGCTTCCGTTTGCTACCGGTTTTTGCGCCCGAGTCAAAAGGCCCGTAGCGTAGCGAAATTGAACGAGTGTGTAGCATCGTTTCGAACTTTAGCCAGAGTTTCTAGTGTACTTCGCCGAGGAACGTCGCGAGTAGTGTAGAGGAGGCAAAATGGCCTAATGAGCTCATCGCAAAGTTGAACGAGTGAGTCACACTTCGGACTTCGCCGGAGTTCGCCGAGGAACTTCACGAGTAGTGTGGAGGGCATCTTGCAATAACATTTCAGCACGATTGTGAGTAAAACTCATTCACAAAGCAAACGGTTACAGCATCTGTCGCGTCATTCTCAACGCGGAAACGCTCCAGCGGCACCGGCCGACGCGAAACGAGAATCAAGTTTAGTACATACGTAGGAACATGCGCGGACGCAATTTATTGATCGTGACGCCGTTTAGCGAGGGGGGATGCACTTGTGCTATTCCTGACCGCCCCCTCTCATGGGCCGAGATACCTGCTGGAATGTTCGTCCTGCGTTTCCGTTGATGACTACCACTACAATACTTTTATTTTCTGAATTAGTGTTCGTTAGTCTCGCTAAAACTCGAGAGCGGCTGGACCGATTTAGCTGATTTGTTTTTATTTATTTTCAAATGTTAGTCTAGTGTCTAGGGAAGGTTGAAACGGTGGGAACATTTAGAGATCTTGCAAAAAAAACCTGTTAAAGCGGAACAAAGTTCACCGGGCCAGCTAGTTTTCAATACAAGTCGGCAATCGTGTTACCAAGAAATGGTAATAACTTAAACATCGAATAAAATGAATTCTTAGTTATTTTCGTGATTTTCGCTTATATTTCACAAACAATGGCTGCTATCCTTGACGATGTGTAGGTAATGATCAAGCTTGATGCGCGTGAGTAAATACGAAGAAATCGGATTGTTTGCGCGATCGCTAACAGCTAAGTGTCGTAGTAAACGACTCTCTGCCTCAGAATTCTATCTAGTGTTTGCTTTGGCAGTTTATGTGAGACTAATTACTCGCACTAATTATCCTCATTCCTCAACAACGACAGTCGAAAATAAACCTAGCTAGGTATTATTGCTTACAATTATTATTCTGCGCTGAATTACAAATTGCCCCGTGTGGTGTCGGGTTTAGAATAGCACCTCTCTATTCCTTCCGTGGTTGTTGTAAGAGATGGATGAAGAATTAGGTCAAGGTATATTTTAGGCGATAGGCTAGCAAACCGTTACTATTTCGCCCCTTATCTTAAAAATTATAATATATTCTAGAAGTGGCTACCAAACGTGAATTAGTAATGATTTTCTATGTTGCGTTTTGTATGTCCTTCCTATCCTGAATACAGGCGTGATATAATGTATGTATTATTGTAAGCCTAACAGCAATACATATAAGGTAAATGGTTTTCCTGTTCCAGTAGTTGAACGAATATGTGTTCGTAAATAATTTAAAATAGAGCCAAGCCGATTCACACTCGCTGTTCTTGTGGTTACAATAAGTAATGTCTTCAGTCATTTAAACCTCCATGTGCTCTGAGAAAGATAAAGAGAATGAAACCAGTAGGAAAGAACATTGATTATTTTAATTAAATTGTGCATTGATATTTCCTCTGTATCTTTTACTTTTATTTTCAGCTAAAGTTTTTTTTGTACCTACAGCTAGATTGCGATTCAAATTTTTTCTTACTCTCACTTTCAACCTTACTAGCTAAGTAATTTAATTACACAGATACATACATACATGCATATTCTCACGCCTGTATTCCCGAGAGGGGTAGGCAGAGCACATGAATTTAAAAAATCCAATGCCACGTTTAGCAATTTCAGGGTAACCAGATGGTTAAACGTGACACAGATACTGAATTCATAATTACGGATTAGAAGCAAAGTAATCTCTAGTAGGCCTCTCCCAAGCATCTCCACAAATCAAATATTAATGCAGTGGTGTCAGGTTTAGAATAAAACCACTCCATTTCTTCCGCGGATGTCGTAAGAGGCGACTAGGAAATAGGTTAAGTTATGGTTTAGGTGAAGAGATTAGCAAAACAATATTCTCACGCCTGTATTCCCAAGAGGGGTAGGCAGAGCACATGAATTTGAAAATCCAGTGCCACATTTAGAAATTTCAGGGTAGCCAGATGGTTAAACGTGATATTGCAGTGACAGGTTGCTAGCCCATCGCCCACAATACACTAACCCTTTCCCAGAGTCGACTCTTATGACACTCACGAAAAGAAAGGGGGAGGTGCTATTCTAAGCCGGCACCACACAGGGCAGAGATTAGCACCCTGTCACTATTATTGTAAGGTAAACGTCCCTGTGCTCGACACTGACCCAATACATGGCACTTACAGCTTTATGTCATAGACAGACAGGTGACAGTTGGGTGTCATCTACTGGGCGTTGAGGCGTCGAGCATTGGTACATTTACGTTACCTAGCAAAAGCATGCTGGAATTGACTGCAAAACGCTAAATTCTGATTGTGTAACATTTCGTGTGTTCTGCCTACCCAATTTGGAAAAGCATGCGTAATGCACATAATAATAATAAAATTTGCGCAGTTGTCAAATCTCCCGTAAAGTTGCTTCTCGTAGCTTTATCAATTAACATGTTAATCAATGAACATCTCTCGAAATCCGAAACTCCAATTGACGATCGTCGTGCGAGCGGCGCGCGCGCAGCCGCGCTTTCCAATAGAAATGCGCGCCGATCTTACTCCGCTCACTACGAGCACACTCGCCGGAATCGATGCACATCTATTGCTTCAAAACAAATTTAATTTGCAATGCAACATTTGCAATACGTCGTTACGCTATGGTGAAGGGAAATAGTGTGAGGGATGCACACTCCTGCGCTGCACCGAAACCGCGCAGATAATTTATTGTTGTGATACAGCTTCCGTCCTTGCTTTATAAAACAATAAAACACACTTGAGGACATTAAATTACTAGGAGGAGTCTAGGTTACTTAGGGACAATCTGTACATAAATATGCATTTCATAGAAAATGAACATCCTCCAGAGAATTCAAGTTCGTGTCATTTTTCTCCATCTTTGAATCACCTTAACCACTTCCACAGAATACATAGTATGTAAAGATTACAAGTTCGATGAAGCCGACATTGTTCGGTATAACAAAGCCTCGCACGGCGGCGGTTGCATCGACCAATTACCTGAAAAATTTAGATTTTACCTATAATGTGTCACGCAAATTAGAGCTCTCGCAAATGCCGACTCACGACGCGACTGCGCCAAAGAACTAACTATACTATAGTCATTAGAATAGCATGATGACGAACTGAAGTTGTTTGGAAAACGTGACAACGTGTGCAGGAAGAATGACATGCGCTTTGCCAAGGCCATTATTTCGTCAAAATATCTGACATAATGTCATGACAGTGAGGCGCACAAAATACACGGCAATCATGGATGAAATTGTCAGTGACACGTAATATCTGATCTATCCAGAAATTATAGTGCTCGGCATTCATCTCGGCCAAAATTGACAGTCCAGAAGTTGCTTTTAGGTCTCTTTTCGCCTTGTGCCTAATAATTTAGACTATCTTTGGATCGGTGCTATTAATGATCCGCGTATCTAAAAGATTATGTATACCTAAATTACTACTATGATCGGGTCCCGTGCGCACCAATCCGGGTCGCTGTGAAACGATGCTCTAGTTCCTCATTTGTGCTCCCGCTCCGGGCGCCCGTAGCATCAGTCCGCACGGTTCTCCAGCTGTGAAAGCAGTCTGAGTTTAACTGCACGATTAATTATCAATCCGTTTTATATGACACCTTGCAAAATACATAAAACTACGTAATTAAGGAATCTAATCGGGCAGCAGAGGCCGCTCCGTAACGAGTGCCGATTAACGAACGCAAAACTAAACGCACTCGAGCGTGAAATTGGCGAGATTAGTTCCTCATAACGGCCTATTCTTTCGAAAAAACAAGTTTCTGTGATCTTTATTGATCAACTGTAAAATTGATAATTAGTTATAGTAAAATTGAAATAAATTTCGGTAGGCCGGCGAGTCCGCCAGTGGCCCTCGCGCGGCGTGTACAAAACAAATGCTTTTTAGACTCATTAATTATTAAAAAACGGCAGCGCCTCTGGCGGCACCCATTGGCAACAAACAGCGGGCTAACGATGCGAGTAGTGCACTACTTACTTACTCGCTTCTAGATCGTTAAACGTTTTGACATTCGTGATACATTTTCAGAAATTTGGAAGGCGAGATCAGCTTCTGTCTGTCAGAATGAAGGCAACGCCGGTAGCGAAGGAGCTAGGCAATAAGCACGTCGTGCTGAATTTGCTCGTGCGCGGTGCCACTACCACGAGGTTACAGCGAACATACTCGCCAGCGACGGCGTAGGCGATTTGTTTGGAGAAAAATTCAACACCATGTTGAATTATCTATACCTAGATAGTAGAATCTAAACATTAGCTACTATCGTTTTAAAGCCGTTATCATAGGACATCGGTCAACGTAATTTAAAAATATGAGAAATTCATCGATAAATTGAATCGAAGAATGAAGTAACGCGAAGTTTGCGACGGCAATTTCATGGTAGTGGCGTAAAGTAGGTAGTAAGTAGGTAAAAAGTAGCGAAACACGTGGAGTCTGCGCATCGATCATTTTGAAACTTAGGCATTCCAGAAGAAACAAAACTAAGTACCATGAGCGGCAAATGCAATAACTATCTAGTTTTTTTGGGTTGTAAACGTCAAAAAAGAAACCGAAAGCTAAAATCATTAAATTGCTTCAGCTGCCTGTTTTTCCTATTGTGTTTGGTGGTCAACATCGCCTCAGTAAAATTTTTGTAATATCTGCTTGAAATCAATTTACAAACCATGTAATTTAAAATATCAACCCGATTGTTCGGCATATTTACCTACTGTCCAGTCGATTCATATTCACGTTCACATGTTCTGCAGCGTGATTTCCCTCGGTTAGTTTTTGCTCGAGGCAAACCCGCGGTTCATACGAAACCCTGTAATCTGATTCATTTGTAATTGGCCAATTTACGTTTTTGTCGATGCTCTGAGTACCGAACTCAGCTCATGCCATGACCTTACAGAAATACAATATCCGATGATGTTTGCGGTCAGTGTTCGGTTTGAGCAGCGATGAGACGCCCCGCGCCTGCGCCGCTAACCGCAGCACCGACGACTAATCCTTAAGAAAATACATCAAGTCCAGGGTACGTCTGATGATTGAGGCGGAGGGCAGGCCACGGAGCGGCGACACGCGAGTCGTTACATAATAGTTGGAAGAGATTGGAAGCATACGAAGGTTGATAGGACATATTGACTGGGCCGAAAGATTCCTGTAGATTTGGGGAAAGTAATAAACATTCTGTAGGTTGTGGAGACTAGAAGAGGTTAAATGTTCAGATATCTGATGAACTGAAACTAAAGTTCTAAAAGGCGAGAGAGGAACTCCGGTAACGCCAAAGATTGATAAATTGATTGCCGCACTTGAATTAAAAGAGGATGATGGACGTTGGGTTGTACCAGCAAATGAAAGAACTTGCATGAACGAGAACGGACTCGTTAATATAGCTGTAGTACCGCTACTGTTCTTAAATAACGAGGCGATGTAGGCAGCGGCGTGCGCGGCGACCGAGCATGTTGTTCCGCGGCTCCCGCGGCGTCGCGTGCTCCGCCGCTCATTAACTACACAAGTTTCCTACAATTATCTTCCAAACCATACATAACTGACAAAAAACGAGAGGCCGGCGGGTGCGCAGCCATCCAATGAACCTGCTTTTCGAGTCTTTTTAACAAACTCTTTGACAAACTGTCAACAACTACAAAACAACGAACACCGGTAAAAACCAACCTATTCCAGATTTAATAAGAATATCTGTTTACCAAGAAAACTGTTGGTTATTCATATCTCATAATATCATTATCAGACAAACAAAGGCTGTCTCTTAAATACAAGCACAAGTATTTGACATTCTGCATTTAGCTCGACCTTTCCACGTGGAGTGACCTACAGCCTTTCCCCTGCGCGTGCGAGCGAGCGCGCTGCGCCGCGACGCTTGCGCACTCCCGACTGCAAGGATTACTCACGTGTGACGACGCAGCCGCGCCCACAGAGCGGCGGGAAGCCCACGGGAAGCGGAAACGCAACCCACGAGTGACGCGAGAAACTCGGTTCAAGGTCCAAATCCTAAACGAAATACAGTTTATCGAACAGCTGACGCTAAAGGTTACGTCACCCAAATACTTTAAATCTTTAGATGAATCATTACGGTGATCACCTCTAATCGACTTAAGATTCTGCATTATCGCTGTATTTCCCTAATGAGTCATTATTATCTTCCGATGCCGAGAGCGTTGCTTCCTATGTGCCTATAGTCTAATCGGTTTAGACTTCTCACGGGTCTGCAGTGAAAGCTCGCAGCAAAGGGCAAGGTGAAATGACCCGCCGCGCACCCGGAGCCACTTCGCCCCTCGTGCATTCCAGCGGGTGTGCAAGCAAGCATATCCTACAGTACGACCCGTAGCGAAACATAATACATTGCGAAACCTCTTCTGTCTATTGGTTACACAACGTCTGCGATCCATCCGCAGCATCCTATCCTATCTAAAGTTTACATTGGATGTTGTGTAAACGCCTCGTTTGTTTCATGTGGGAAAGATTATAATTAAAATACTCACAGACAGTAGTGTGGGCAGCGGGCCATCGCTTGGGAAACGGGCGCTCCACTGACACAGTTGGCGCGGCGCCGGCGCAGCCACGGGGTGCTGAGTGAACAGCGATTGCGCCACGGGCGAGACCACTCACAAACAGACACAAAACTGCATTGCGATATTTTGGTATTATACCCAAAAACTAAATGCAACTTAAAACCCAGGGGAAAGGGCAAAATGCACACTTTCTTAAAGCGCTAATAAGAATTAAGCTTTCCGAATCTTTTACTACGATCTGGTCATCTATATTCTGTAATAGTGTACTGTATGGACACATACTCCATCACCATCAGAGAAAGTGTAGCTTGGGAACTGCCCTTTTTGCGACATTGCTCGTTTTGAGAAAGTGATCATTGTCAACCGGTGCAGTGCACAGAAGAAGATCACATTTCGGTCAAGTGAGGTTACCGAGTTTAATTAACTCAGGGTGGACAAAGTCAACGGCCAGCGCGGGCGCCGGCCGCGACACGCGCTTCAGACTTGTTATGAAAACAAACAAAGAGTGCGGCGAGCCGGATGCGGCGCCGGCACCGCGCCGCTCCGTGATGGTATCGCTCGCATGTCATTGACGGCATCGACAGCACTCGGACGGTACGGCTTTTTTTGCGAACTCTTTGGTGCCTAAAATGATGCGGTCAATTTGACTCTTTACCGCTGAAAAATCCGTAAATAGCCGTGTGTTTAATATTCAGCCGTTCAGTTGATGTGATAAACACTGACAATAAAGTGCGCCTGTACTAAGAGGCATCTGATAAAATGTAGCTCTTTAGGTGACGTTGCGGCACGGTGTAATGTTGTTATGGTTTCATTGTACTTGGCTCCGATCTGCGGTCACTGGCGAGTCCTGCGCCCGCGCCGGCGCTGCTCACGCGCAACAGCAGGGACTAAGTTAAGTATTGCTAGTTACACTGCTGTGACGTGAAAGTGCAAATACAATCCTGTATAAATAAATAGCAATGAGCTCCGACAACCTTAGAGCCACCTCCGATACGTCAGCGGTACTAATTAAATATTAAACGCGCAAATACGTTGATTGTGTGATTAAATACTCGCTGTTCGGGCGTTTGATATCTGTAGCTATCTGATAATTTTTATTATATTTACGAGCAGTCTATGATAAACTGTTATAACATTTTATAATACTTAATCAGTTGAACTATGTTTCCATCAGTCAGTATTCAAGTGGAATCCGGAATCGCAAGTACTTCTGCCAGAGTGCGCTCCTGTGTAATAAGAAGTAGGTGACCACGTTTAGGTACTCGTTATTTACTTCAAGATTCGCACAACTTATACTCTGTTTAGTTTAAGGTGATACTTTTAACTGTCAAATCCTTACATATGTAGGTACAAGAAGACCCAAAATATCCGCGCAAAATATGATAACGTTTGAATAAAAAAATATATAACAAACAACAGTGAGTGTATTTACATTAATAATTTCTAGTTTTACAATCGAATTCCAAAGATAATTTCGAATTGTGTCCGTTGAAATTCTCAACCTAAAAAAACGGAGTATAGACCAAAGCTTGACCTCAATGTGGGTTAGATAAGCTCTGTAACGTGGCCTGTCTGTGGGACCCGTGTGGGGTCTGGCTGCGCAAGCGCCGGGAGAAAGGCGACCGCGTCTGCCAACGCCGCGCATCTCCGCGTTGTGTAACCAGCGCCGGCCCCCCATGGCGGCCCGCTGGATCACTAGCTGCGCCGGGGCTAAAATCTGTAAAACAGTTAAAAGGATACTCCTGTGACTAATTTAACGCGTAACCTACAGCGCAAGCTTTTGAATCCTGTGACATATTAACAAGCGACGAAGAGACGTTTCGAGGTAGGAGTAAAATAAGAGTACTAATTTAGGTAGACATGTAGACACCAGCGCCAATTTTATTACTATTGTAAACATCACGTCTGTCTTCCCAAAATGGGTAGGCAAAAAACACGAAACGCTACACAGTCAAAAATCAACTTTTATTAGGGGCAACACTTGTCTGTCACAAGCTTATTGATTATGTGTAGCGTAGGCGTTGTCAGGTTCCTCTCATTTTATTGAGGCCTATTCAATCAAGCCAAAGCAGGGCAGAGTCTCCAACGGTTAAACAGCGACGGAGCGCAATGAGATTGCAAGAAGTCGTTTCGCAACCGGGAGAACTGGTCCTGAGAGAGGGACGCCTCTAGCTGGGAGGCGGCGAGCGTTGACCCCGGCCCTGCGCATGCACAATGCGCGCACTTCCGCCGTGCGTGCTAGGCGCGGGCGCACTTTATTTACATATCGTACAAAGACATTGCACACCCGGAACAGCCCGGTGTGAATCTGTATGAGCACCGGAAGATATAAATCCACATTGTATTGATACAAACACGATCCAGGACCCAGTCCCACGCGCGCACCGAGGCATTGATCATTCATCATCTGAGCCCCTTCTGTATTTTTATTTTGTAGTCCGTCTCAATTCTCTGTCAAGTTGCAGACCCTCCCGCACCACAAATTGGTACTGCTGATTAGCTCCAAATGATTCACGGATTGCAGGCGAAAGCACAAAACAAGAGCAATGCCCAACGTCATAATTTCAAAACATTCTTATCCAATTGAGATCCCGATAGTGTCAGTCACGAGCTATCGCTGTATCTTGGAATGCAATACTCGTAAGTAACCGCCGGTTTCCGCGTCGATTGTGCGCGGCCCGCGGAGCGCGACTCGTGGCAAAGTGGCGTTCTCTGCATGTAAAGATCTGATCATAAATGTCTTTATGTGTTAACAAAAGTGACACAAAACGGTCTAAGCAATTTCACAAATGTTCCTCCAATTCGAGTAACTACATACCTACATCAGACATATATTATTCTCACGCCTGTATTCCCGAGAGAGCTAGGCAGAGCACATGAATTCAAAAATCCAGTGCCACGTTTAGCAATTTCAGAGTAACCGGATGGTTAAACGTGACATTGCAGTGACAGGTTGCTAGCCCTTCGCCCAATACACTATTCTCAGAGTCGACCTCGTACGATGCCCACGGGAAGAAAGGGGGAGGTGCTATTCTAACCCACACGGGCGCACAGAGTTTCAAGTTCATAATTTGACCAGTTGTTGGTTCAGTTGTTCTAGTTTTCTCAGGGAGATGTTTCTACATAATAACAACTTTGCTAATGGACTCCTCATAGCATAGTAGGCTCATTTACCTTTTGAGAAAGCTATCGAAGCGATAGCAAATACGGCGTGAGTAAATAAGTCGCAGTTCAAGTATCTGTGAGAGGCTTCCATTCATCTTCACAATAAGCGCTAATGAATCGCATAGATGTGGCATGTCGTCATCATCTAAGATTAAGGCACCTTCTTGAGTCGCGTCACAGCTGCGTCTCGCTACCTATCGCATCCGAGGTCCACTATTTGCTTACTTTGTCGATTATTTAACACACACTTGTTGATTATTTTATTATGTCTGTTCCGACACCAAATTGTCGATGTACCTAATTAAAATACTTGTTCTTGAACTCTTTTCAAACGAGTTATTCAGAGCGTGCTTTATCTTAAACCAGTTAGTTAGTGTAGTCAAACAGGAATAACGCAATTTTACCAAGGAAAAAACCCGCGCACGTAATGTTTCCTTGTTTTATCCAAAACGGAAGCTGTAATCTAGACGTCAGCGATAGAGGATAGGTTACGATAATACAGGATGATAACGAAATCCGTAACGATATCTATATATATAAAAGGAGAAACTGACTGACTGACTGACTGACTGACTGACTGACTGACTGACTGACTGACATATCAACGCA
>BHDV01001482.1:0-21107 GCA_005406045.1 Adoxophyes honmai
CAACCAAGATGACATTAGTACTCTATAGGTTCTATCCTCAATGGTAGATGTATACAATTTTGCGAAAATGTGGGCATAAAAAATGGTTTGTCTCTCGTTTACAATCCTATGAAAAATTATAAATTTCCTCTGGTGACATACACACATAGTTTTATAAAATGTTCTCTCTGTGGACTTCGGTCCCCAGGCATAACATCTGCCTGGAGAGAGATCTCTCTATTAGAGTCTCCCACATATTGACAAAAGAATCAACACTTACCGGATCATGTACTTTCATATGGTTCTTGTAGGTGATTTCGGATCGGAATCCTTTCGCGCACTTCACACACTTAAACGGGGCACCGACGTACAACACTCCCTCTCTCTTTCTCTCCAACTCTTCCATCTGATCTTCAATTGACAGAACGAAAACTCTGAAGTTAAAATCTTCACCGAACTTTACAAAATCAGTTGCCAGTTCCTTCATTGTGGGCACTTCAGGCAACTCTACTTTTGTAAGAGCTGCATCCGATTGCCCATTATTTGAATCTTTCGCGTCTTCTTTTGCATTATCTTTTACTTTCTTCAAAACGTCAATTTTATGTTTGATTGATTCTTCAATTTTACTTTTCTTCTCTATCTTTTTTATTGTCTTCTCTTTTTTACACATTTTTGGAATAATCTCCCGCAACAACGATTCTTCATCCAGTTTCTTGGATATAATGTGTTTTTTCACAGAATCCACATCTCCAGTTTCTAAGAGGAATTTCTCATCCAAATAATCATGGTCTAAGATGAAATTGTTAAAAGCGTCCACTAGATTCGAATTATCATTCTCATTCAAATCATTCGTGTTGATCGAAACGTCATTAAAATTAATATCTTCAGGCAAATCGTTCAAGCACTTATTCGGAACAGTGCTTTGACTTATTTCTTCGCTAAGCGCTTTCTTAACGGCAGACAGCTTATCGTTATCCGCGATAGCCTTTTTGATCGCAATTTTACCACCAAATTCATTACTTATCAGATCCTCGATATCGTTATTCATTGCTTTAGCGTTGAAAACATTCTTCGCCATCAAATCATCGAGATTACCCATCTCTTTGCCATTAAACAGCCCCACAACATGTTCATTAAAAGACCTGTCTCTCGAATCATTACCATGGATATCATTGAAATCATTATCATTAAAATTTATGTCTACATCGTCAGTCAGTGAGTTTCTGATCTCTTCAAAATCATTCAGTACGTCAGTGAGACCGTCAGTATCGTCTATGTCAATGATAGCTTTGTTGTCATCATATTCTTCAACTGTTTCTTTTACATCATGATCGGCATCATCTTGATGGGATAGGTAGATGACTTTTGCGTCGAGACCGAGTGTGAATTCAAGGAGGAGGTTGTGTGACATCCTGTCTATGGAGCGTACGAAGTCCGTAGTTATCTGGAAGAAAAGATAATAGTAGTGATAAGGCCAGTTTTGAAGTTCTTACAAGTGTGACGCATTATCGTGCATAATTTGTTTTGCGAGCTTTTTATGTTGCTTACAGACTGACCTCTAACTATCACAAAAGTCACTGGGTTATTGTCTAACACACTAAAAATCTACATCCGTGTCACGGAAGAACATGATCTAGATATCAAGCGTCGCGGTAAGCGCTTTCATGTAACAACCTGAATGATTGTAAAGACTATTTTTAGAGTGTAAAACAGAGATGAGAGATGTAAAACAAATGTTTAGTAAATCATTCGTTCAGTTTGGTTTAAATGTCAAAATTCAAATATGAGTATGGGCTTTCGTTATGATGATATTACGTGATAACAAATGTTTCAATTTCAAAGCGAGATTTGGTTTCAACTGTCGAATTGAATCCGATATAGATTTTTATTGTGTTAGGCTGTTAGGCAATAGCCTTGCTAGTGTGTTCAAAGCCTCGCAAAAATTCGAAATAAAAAATACCGGTTGGTACTGCAGTTCCAAGATGGCCGCCTCCATGAGCCTCGTGGCGCGCGCGCAGCGCTCCTTGAACGCCGCGAACTTTGCCAACAGGACGCCGCAGAAGTTGCAGATGTGTTGCGGAAGGCCGTCTGTTCGTCACACCTGTAACATACATACATACATTTCTCTGTAAAACTTCTTCTTCTTCTTAATGTGCCACTTCACTACTGAAGGGTGGCAGTCAGCTCTGTAAAATTGTTTCATGTAATTGTTTTAAGTGCAATAAAGCCTGTATTCCCAAATGGGGTAGGCAGAGCACGAAACGCTGCATATGCGCTACATAGGCTATACTGTAGTGTCGGGTTGCAATGCTGTATATTGTCATTTTATTTGTATTTTTCTTGTATTTAGTGTTCTTTCCTTTTGTGTGATAAAGTGTTTTCTTACTTACCTTTTTTTTTAATACACATACATACATACATATTCTCATGCTTGTATTCCCAAGAGGGGTAGGCAGAGCACATGAATTCAAAAATCCAGTGCCACGTTTAGCAATTCCAGGGTAAACAGATAGTTAAATGTGATATTGCAGTGACAGGTTGCTAGCGATGGCCCACAATACACTTCACTAACCCTTTCCCAGAGGTGCTATTGTAACCCAGCACCAAACGGTTTTTTTTTTATATTAGGCATTTGTAATAACAATCGCAACATGCATTACACTTGTAAAGAAAACTCGCTAAGCACTATGACAGAGAATGTATCGGCAATTGGGCATTGACATTGTTCTATTTAAGGTAAACTAAATCTGAGATTGATTGATTAAATATTTGGACATATCATAGAAATTTCTCGTAAACGGTTTTAGTCAAAAACAAAACTTAACTAATACTGTGTCATGAGCAACCAAAACAATTTTTAGAAGTAAATTTCATAGCACAGAAGAAATAATTATGTTTTTTAAAGAATTCTACTTACTGCCATCCCCATGAGGTATTCATAAGCGTCCGCCAGACCATCGCTCAGTGCATACAGCTTGGTATCTGTGGCTAGACATGCTCGGCACGCCGTCAGCTCTGGTTCCAAGTCTATATTTGTATCATTAAAAAAAAAGTATTGAAAAAAATTTTGCATTTTTGAATTAGGATTTTCTGCAAATTGAAATATGAAAACAGGAAGTTAATAAGGAAAGATAATAAGAGATGGATTCACTGAATTTGAGAATACTGAAGAAGTTTTACTGGATTTGATTACATGAGATATTGTATAACTGAAGAAGAATTTAAAGTATAAAATAATTGTTTTACAACAGAAGTGTAACTGGATATGACGACTACAATAATAGTATTTCAACTGAAGATGAGGCATTTTGGTCTCTTACCTTAGCCTGTCTTAAAAGACAAAACAAAAGGAGCATTTGTTTTTAATAAGCGGGTTTAAAAATCAAAAGGGATCGTCATTTTGAAGTTCAATATAAAATATAATGAAGTCAATTGTTTATTAATTTCTTAAAATTAATGAAAGTGTTTTCTTGTTTACAATTTGGTACTCACTTGGAGACATTCCGGCCAGGGCTTCGCTAAAATTTACGTGAAACATTTTATCCATTATCAAAACCTGTAGATTAACACAACAATGTTGTTTTGATTTAAGCAGTCGCTATAATTATAACTAACAAAAGTTAGGTTAACTTATTGTTTATAACCGGTTTGTTTAATAACAAATGATTGTGTAATTTATTCAAATGTTATTCAATTTGTCCTATCTAAGGAAACGACACATTTTTTATTGACGAGTATTTGATAAGTGGTAATCAGGTCGTTGACCTATTTTTCTGACACCTGTCAATGTGACATGTTAGAGTGTTGCCATAATTGAAAAGGTTTTAGCTTATGGTAGTTTTTTGTCAATAATTTCTAAATACTTTTCATCTACCAAAAGAATACCTCGTCTCATCTATAAATTTAATTCTTAGGGTAATAAAGGATTTTTTTTCTACATTTGATTAGACTGACCTTACTTGTAAGTTTTACTTCGTAAGTAGGAATGCAACGCAACTATTGAAACAGACATAGTGTTGCTAACTTAACGAGACTTTCGATATCAAATTGGGTCGTAAATGTTGCCAATTTAAATATGTTTGATGGTGAATATCTTACTGTTACTTACTAAAGGATAAACTTACAGACATGTACGGTGGGCCAAGGAAGTGGTCTACCACTTTTGACAAAAGTTTCTGTGAGATCAAAATTGTCACAAGGTTGACATTGTCACTGTCATAAGTGTCATAATATTCTGGCGAGGGGAAATCGACCTTGTTGTTTTATGAGGTTCAAATGAATATCGATCTTGAGGGGGTAGACCAATTTCTTGGTCGACTGTACCTACATAACTAAAAATTACATGTCGATCATTAGTATATTCAATAAAACCAAGTTATTCATCAAAATATTTAATTATGACTTAGTCCACAAATTAACCGTTGATCTGTACGTAGAGCTCACTATACCAGGACCACGTTGGTTCGTGTGGGAGTCGCTAGATGGCATTGTAACAGTCTACAGCCGCCTTATATGTAGTACAGGTGTTGTTTCCTGCGGCAGCTAATAGATGGCACTATTTAACTGCGACGCAGTTCCAGCAGCGGCCGCTAGGTTCCGCTAGCCACTCGGCTTCAGCGTGCTTGTCGCTACGCTTCCGCGGTGTGAGCTTCATGTGCATATATTTGTGTAAATTGGGGCTTGATCGTTGCAGCTTTACACGGCAGCCACTAGACGTCGTTATTCCCCTGCAGCGCAGTTTACCGTAGCGGTCGCTAGATAGCGCCACATAGGCGAGCCTCTTGTTGCGCTTGCACAGAGTCAGCTTCATTAACCGACTTCAAGAAAAGGAGGAGGTTCTCAATTCGACCTAATTTTTGTTTTTGTTTTTTTTTGTGTGTATGTTACTCGATATCTCGGACACACGTGGCCGGATTTTCAAAAACTTTTTTTAATCGAAAGGGTATAACTCGAAATTGGTCCCATTGGCACGAAACCAGGATCTGATGATGGAATCTTGGAGAAATCGAGGGAACTCTTCAAATTTTATATGGATCTGTACGGCGTATTCGGTAATTTGTTGATGAAGTCAAGATTTTACATTCAGTAAACAGAATACTTTCAAAATATTGGTAATTTGAAGTCTTTTTTTTTTTTGTTTATTTATATTTCACGTAGTTTCCCGTAGATGGCGGTACGCTAAGCCCCGTAACTCTCCCTGCGGTCGCTAGATTTCGCTCTGGCGCGTTTCTCGCTGATCTCTTATTTGTGTCAGATAGGGCTTGATTAATGCCACTGTAGTTTTACAAGGTAGTCACTAGATTGAGTTACTCCACTGCAGCGCTGTGTTCTGCGGCCGCTAGATGTCGCTAGGCGTGTTTCTTATTACGAGCACGCGGCAGCGGCGCGAGCTTCATGTACATTTCACGTTCATTTTCCCGTAGCAACCAATAGCTGGCGTTGTTTCAATGCAACGCAGTTCCCTCGGCGGCCGCTAGAGCGAGCTCTTCTTGCTGCTCACTTATTTGTGTCAGACAGGGCTTGATTAATAAATAAATAAATATCACTGGACAATTTTTACACCAATCACCTAGTCCCAAAGTAGGCAATTTAATGCCTGTGTTATGGGTACTAGACAACGGATAAACTTACTTATATATAGATAAACATCCAAGACTCGAAAGCAAACATTCGTATTCATCATACAAACATCTGCCCCGACCGGGGATTGAACCCGGGACCTTAAGCTTCACAGTCAGTTTCTCTAACCGCTTGGCTATCCGGCCGTCATTAATTAATGATTAATGATTAATGTCATTGTAGTTTCACAGGATTGTCACTAGATGCCATTATTCCACTGCAGCGCAGTGTTCCGTGGCGGCTATATTTGCCCACAGCAGCCACTAGATGGCGTTATTAATTTTCCTTTGCGGTCGCTAGTTGTCGCTAGGCGTGTTTCTTATTCCTCGCGCGCGGCGGCGGCGTGAGCTTCATGTGCACGTATTTGATGTGCGTCTGCAGCGAGCCCGACTGCGTGAATGTCTTTGAACAGATGTGGCACTGGTACGCTTTCTCACCGCTGTGGATTTGCTGAAAAAGCATACGTTATAATTTTATAACTGCCAATAAAGAATTCATACACATTAAAATGGGATTGGCAGAGCACACAAATAACTATTTAACGCCTCGCAGCCTCTTCTGGCATAATTTTAGGTTTAAGAACAGATGGAAAAAGTATTAGTGGCCTGCCGCCTAAAGCATACCTATCGAGACATCGAGACAAAATTAGAAATAGACAATGCAAAACGGCGTTTCTTAGTAAAAGCATATATGGAATGGCACCGAAAATCTACAACAAATTGCCAAAAACAATATTAAAACTAGATGAGTTTGTACATTTCAAAGTGGCACTTAGCAATTTTCTTACAATGAAAGCGTATTATTCCGTACAAAAATATTTGAGTGACCCCTTTTGATATTTTAGTTTATTTGGTGATTTAACTTGTATTTTCTTATATACTTAAATACTTATTCTTATTATAATATAATGTTGCATGCTGCATGTAAATAATGTAGCTATTTGTATGCCATATGGCCGTTATTATGGCCAGGCATAGTGTTACAAACGATTTATTATAACATCAATTGTGAAATGCACCTACCTATGTTTTATACATACCTACAAATAAATATTTTTGATTTGATTTGATTTGATCGGTATGGGGGTGAAACCCCCCCCCCCCCTCCGAAACATTACGGGGCTTCCATAGAACAATCGGGATTTTTTTGGTGTTTTTAGGTTGGTATAAATAATGGTAACAATCGAAATATGGTTTGATTGGGCGATGAATGATACGGATCCCTTCGTACCCAAGTCCGACTCGCACTTGACCCATTTTTTTCTTCCACTCCCCCCTCGAAACTAAATCCCGACTACGCCCTTGGTGGACATCTTATGGCTGAAATGATGATGGTGATTGTGATACTTACAGCCTTCCGATGCTGGTACAGTGACGACTGATGCAGGAACGCGGCCGGGCAGTCGGGGCAGCGCCACTTTGGGGTTGCCGCGTGCGTCTCCCGGTGCACCTGCACACACACACACACACACACACACACGTCACTAGGTGGCGCCTGGTAGTTACATGTATTACGAATAGATGGCGCCACACGCTACGGCACCAAGTGTCAAATTCGAAGCTACCGGACAAAACGCCGCCACCGGCATTTTTCCTGTAGTTTTTAAGGAAGTAAACACTTTATTGTACCTAAGGGAAATAATACGAAATACAAAATAAACTTATACAAATGAAATGGCGAAGTACAGTCGACCAAGAAATTGTTCTACCCCCTCAAGATCAATATTCATTTGAACGTCATGAAACAACAAGGTCGATTTCCCCTCGCCATAATATTATGACAGTGACAATGTCAACCTTGTGATAATTTTGATCTCACTTGAATCACTCTTTGAATTCAAAAATCCAGTGCCACGTTTAGCAATTTCAGGGTAACCAGATGGTTAAATGTGATATTGCAGTGACAGGTTGCTAGCCCATCGCCCACAATACACTAACCCTTTCCCAGAGTCGACTCTTATGACACCCCCGGGAAGAAAGGGGGAGGTGCTATTCTAACCCGGCACCACACGGGTTTAAAGTTTATTGGTAGAAATGGTCTGTCGTTTTGGTGTTGCCATACTAAAATTAAAAAAAAAACCGCCACTTTCCACTGTCATAATACACAACCCAGACTTAATGTATGAAATGTGTTTCTTTGATTAGATGTTTAGGGCTACTGTTTTAAACTTTCGTGATTCTCACACATATTTATGTTTACGCGGGACTTAATCACGGTATTTTTTAATTACCTCCCGACGTCGACGTCGGTGTAATGGTGGAACGGTGGACAATATCAGTGAAACGCGGGTAGTTCGGGGAGCCGTTACTGATGAAAATCAAGTGCGGGTAGTTCGAAGGTCCCGGGCTGCCAAACAAACGTCGAGCTCCGCTTCAGTCAACTCGTGACCACGGTCGCTGTAACGCGGCCGAAACGTCGGGAGGTAATTAAAAAATACCGTGATTAAGTCCTGCGTAAACATAAATATGTTTAGGGCTTTTCTCTACATTTAAAGTTATTAGAGATACTCGTATAGCTATAACTTACCTTCAGTGAGTGAGGGGACGTGTATGCCTTAGGGCACTGGGTGCACTTGTACGGCGTCGCGCCCGTGTGTTTGTTCATGTGTATCTTCAGAACCGGCATGCACTGTCGACAGAAATAAACATCAAAGCTTCAAAGGAACACTTACATAGATGGTTGACTTAGACAATTTTTGGCACAATTTTGGGTTAAAAACTTGAAAAGTAAAATTAGAAACTTTATTTATGCAAATAGGGTCATAAAAACACTTTTAGCTTTTACTTAATCTCTGTGTTTACATAATTTAGATTTGAACCACTTCCAATAGACCGATTGAGCTGAAACTTGGTATACCAATATAACTTGGACAATACAATATTCCAGTAGTGGACAGCCGGGACTGTCTCCGACGGAGGGAATTCTTCAACGGTTGGTCTGATTTCTGATTGACTTGAAATCTGGTGCACATAATGTAGGGTGGATGAGTATGAAGTATAGTCACCAGCACCAATATCTGATAAAACAAATCTGCATAAATATCTGATACGGCCCTATTACTGAGGACAGAAGGACGTAGATATTTTTTTTTCACCAGCATTAATATCTGCTGCCACGGCTGAGAGCGTAAAAATATCTGATGCGTCCTTCTGTCCACAGAGTCGTATCAGATAAATATGCAGCTTTATTTCATCAGATATTGGTGCTGTTTGGGAAAGACTCGAATAGAGAGATCTCTCTCCAGGCAGATGTTATGCCTGGGGACCGAAGTCCGAAGAGAGGAAGTTGGAATTTGTATTTATGCAACCCATCGTCGAAACTCCGTAAGCGGGATGTAGGATTGTTATCGATGTGGTATTGACGATCGTAGCAAGTAGTTCGGCCATTCGACGGTAGGTGGCGTTACGGCGCTTCACCAGGTAATATCGGCCGTTCGACGATAGGTGGCGCTAGGGCGCTACAACTGTACAGTTGTCAAATAGCACAGTCTGAAAAAAGTATGTATCGAAAATGATTTTTTTGTTGGCAAGTTTTTTTTGACTCACCGGGAACCTCTTCCCGCAATGTTCGCAGACGGCGGGACCCCCGCGAGCCCTCCGAGTCGGGTCGCGGGTCGCCGCGCGGGTCGGGGGTCGCTCGAGGCGGTGCACGCGGCTTATGTGCGTCGAGATCGACTCTTTGGACTCGAACGATTGCTCGCACTGAGGGTACATGGAGGTCATTGAGGATAGAACCTATAGAGTACTAATGTCATCTTGGTTGTTCGGAAATTATTCCGCAAAACAATTGAAGTGTTCTCTGTGCTCTTATTGGCGGGTCCAAGATCGCGCGTAACGCTAGTGCCTTTTTCTCTACGGTTATTGGCTCTGTGCAGTTTCTGTGACAGTGACGGTGACGTTTAGTATGTTGAAGTCAACAAACTATTTGCGGACCGGGGTTGCGAACATTGTTTCTCTATAGGTTCTATCCTCTATGATGGAGGTATACATACATACAGTCACGATTTCAAATGGGGTGTGGGATGACATAGACAAAACCAGGATTATGCTTCACGCTTTGCGGCTGCTACTAAAGGCTGGTCGCCGAGCACAAAGGAATTCGGGCGATGACCCGCTGCTATCTATCTCTGTCGCGCGTGCAGTAATATTGCCCTCACGCTCGCACAGTACGACGCACGTGCTCAAGTGCGAGCGTGAGGGCAATATTACTGCATTCGAATTTCGCTGTGCTCCGCGACCGATTTTAGCATAATTTTAGATAAAAAAAAGGAAAATCTATAACAGTGTCAGGTTGCTAGTCTGACGCCTAAAACCTTAACCTAAAGTCGCCTCATAAGATATCCACAGAATAAATGGAGAGGTGTTATTCTATCCCGACACCATACAGGCGTTAGTTAAAAAAAATAAAAATACGTGTACAATATTTTTCGGTAAGGCCGGGGTCGCCTTCACCCGCCGCCCGCGGCCGACAACGGCCCGCCGCCCGCGGCGTCTGAATAATAGTCGTAAACGGAACGCCGCACGCGGCGGGCGAAAACGACCACTCCCGAGCATTCCCGAACATACCATTCAGACGCCGCGGACAGCGGGCCGTTGTCGGCCGCGGACGGCGGGTGAAGGCGACCACGGCCTCATCTATCTGACGGACTAAATGGTTTTTTCTAGTCAACTACCCAATTGAGAATTCTTACTCGCTTAGGTGCTGCCCTGACGACAGACTATCCGCGACGGACTTTTTAGTCTGTGAAAACAGAACCTACGCAATTATATGCAGTAACCCACACGACGTGCAAAAAGTCCGGCGCACGCATACAATCCACGCAGACTTTTTGTGCGCCGCAGACTCGATCGCACAAAATGTGTGCCGTCTGCCAACTTACCGTGTCGCAGGTGAACAGCTGCAAGCCGTGCTGTTGCACCCGATGCGTCAGTAGTTCCTGTTCGCTCGCACACACCTCGCCGCAGCGGATGCACGAACTGTGAAGTGTGATATACATAACTGATATACAAATACTAAGTCTGATATAAAAGAAAAGCTTTAACAAAAATATACGGATAAATAACGTCAGTATTCCCAAATGGGGTAGGCAGAGCACGCGAAACGCTACATAGACAGAATTATGACTATTTCATGTTTCATGGCCAAACCTTGCAATTTTTTTAGATTTTGAGTTGGCAGGTATAATAGTGACAGGTTGCTCGCCTGTCGCCTAAATAAATACATTAACCTTTTCCTTAGCCTTAGACGCCTCTTACGAAATCTACGGATAAAATGATGACAATCGACATTGGTGAAATTAACAATTAATATTTTTTAAAGTGCAATAAATTCGTTTTTTTAGGGTTCCGTAGCCAAATGGCAAAAAACGGAACCCTTATAGATTCGTCATGTCTGTCCGTCTGTCCGTCTGTCCGTATGTCACAGCCACTTTTTTCCGAAACTATGAGAGCTATGCTAATAAAACTTGGTAAGTAGATACGTTCTGTGAACCGCATTAAAATTATGATACAAAATTTAAAAAAAAACAATATTTTTTTAGGGTTCCCCATACATGGAACTGAAACTCAAAAATTTTTTTTTTATCAAACCCATATGTGTGGGGTAGGTATCTATGGATAGCTCTTCAAAAATGATATTGAGGTTTCTAACATCATACTTTTCTAAAGTGAATAGTTTGCGCGACAGACGCTTCCAAAGTTGAAAAAGTTGTCCCCCCCCCCCTCTAACTTCTAAAATATAAGAGTGATAAATCTAAAAAAATATATGATGTACATTACCATAAAAACTATCAACGAAAATTGGTTTGAACAAAATCTACCAAGTAGTTTTTTTTTTATAAATAAAATTAAAATTTATCATTAGTTCGAAAATCTGTCACTAGATGGCGTTGTAATCTGTTTGTACGGAACCCTCAGTACATTTAAAACGCACCAAAAATCTAAATCATGCTTAATTCGATAGTTTTAGTGTCAGTTCGCTTTGAAATGTATCGATTTTGAAGCGATTTTTGAAATCTACTGTCAAATTAAACACGATTTAGATTTTGGTGCGTTAGACAATAGCGCTGCAGTACTAGGCATTGTTAAGAAAACATGTAATAAATATTCAATTTCATGGATATCTCGTACTTATCTAAGTGTGAGACCAAATGTTTATTAGACAAATTTTATCCTAAACATTAGTCCTACCGATTTGTATAATAAATCAGCAATTTTTTTTTTTAATTTTTAGTTGGTTCGATTCCCGGTTGAGACAAGCTGAATTTAAAAAAATCTTTTAATGCAGTTTTGTTTCTTTCCAAAAATGAAGGAATGTTTCCTTTCAGCAAAATGAGCTAACTAAAAGATTTAGAGTAGTTCCCCTCCAGGGCCCATTGAAACTTTCCACCCTGTATATCTTTCGATGATATAATATAATTGGTACCTGTGTCTGGCGTCGCACTTCCCCCCGGGTTGCCGTTGCCGGTGCGTTTCTACGGCGGCGCGCGAGCAGAAACGCAGCTTGCACGCGCGGCAACGCAGCGCGGGCAGCGCGACCTGCACAGCACGGCGGTTCAGAATACCCTATAGTAGATTTGTTTAGGTAGTTAAAACAATGTAAACAATCTTGACATGTCTTTTTGTTGAAATACACAGTCTAAAAATGAAAATCGTTACACTATACAATTCAATGATGAAAGTAAATGATTTTTTCATACCTAAATTGTAAAATGTAAAGAATTCGATTTATGAAATGTTTGTTTAAATAAAACGACACGTCAAGATTGTTTATATTGTTGTAACTACCTAAACAAATCTACTATAGATCAGAGCGTCTAATGCAGCATTGTGGGCTCTGCAGGCCTAAAGGGAAGCGGCAAGAGAATTAAAAAAAATTAGGGCGATATGTGTTATAGTCAGAGCCCGGAAAATCCATAGCAAAACAAAAGACTGTCGCAATCTAACTAGAGTATGAAACATTTTTTTATCGATATCGAGTAAATAATTGAAGCCTTACTGGACCGAAATCCTGATTATAACCATTTGCGAAAAACATCCGAAAATCTTACGCAACTTGATCATCATACCAATTACAGTGAGTGTACAATAAAATGCCAATTGGTATTTGATAAATTAGACTTTATTTTCTAATTATAATTGCTACAACGACTCTGCACAATGGCTGCAGGAAGTCCAAGAGGTAAAAAAGAGTATTGCCACACAAAACAAAAAATAAAAATGTTGCCACATTATAACAGAAAATTACCCTTTTTTATTTAGGGTAAATTGTAAGTGAGTTTTATAAATTACCGTACCTCGGCCCCGTGGGAGCGCGTACGATGCGTCTTGAGCCCGGCCGCGCTAGCAAACATCTCGCCGCATATCGTACACGCGCCGCCGCTGGATATCTCGCGCGGGTGCACCATTCGCACGTGAGTGTTCCGTGACGTCACCTTGCTGGAATACATACATATCCTCACGCCTGTATTCCCAAGAGGGGTAGTCAGAGCACATGAATTCAAAAATCCAGTGCCACGTTTAGCAATTTCAGGGTAACCAGATGGTTAAACGTGATATTGCGGTGACAGGTTGCTAGCCCATCGCCCACAACACACTAACCCTTTCCCAGAGTCGACTCTTAGCCTTACGACACCCACGGGAAGAAAGGGGGAGGTGCTATTCTAACCCGACACCACACGGGGACAAGGACAGGGACCTTGCTGGAAGTTTGCAGTTAAATTACAGTTGCAAACACAACAATGATAAAATGACGGTACGGAATAAATAATATTTGAAATAAAATAAATAATCCCGAACAATATCACTAGTACTAAAGTTTCGATAGAATAATAATATTCGATGAAATGGTTGTCAATAAAACAAGGGAACATCCATTTAGTTTAGTTTATCAAATAAACCTGTGAGGAGCAACAGGCCAGACGACAAAAACTATTTAGTCCGTCAGATAGATTTGCAAAAAACATTGTACTCTTATTTTTTCTTTTATTTGACAAACGAAAAATAACGATAATACAGCGCCTACAGTTCAGACTTTTAGGTAAGTACAAACCGCAATACCAACAGCAATATAACTGCAATACGACTGCATTACAGCTTTCCCAAGAAAATAACTCCGATCGGCTGTTACCGTCTGCGCCGAGAGGGACAGAACGATATCCGAGAGTAGCCGAACGTTTTAAGAGTCAGGACGCCCATACTAGCTAATGGAATCAGTTTGGGTGTCTGATCATTACCAACATGACGAACCAAACTAGGGTGGCACAACGATATCTGTGTATATTATCGATATTGATAAAATTTATAACCAAAAACAACGCAAGAGTTTGGCGCGCGAAAGTCTCTTTTATCATTATTATTATTTTGGTAATACTGTAAGCTAAGTAAAACCGTTTAATAATAAACTGTACTGACGTTTTGTTTTAGTATGATGGTAATGATCTGCACCCAAAGTCCATAGAAAAGGTTTTTAACCGACTTCAAAAAAAGTTCTCAGTTCGATTGTATGTATGTATGTATGTATGTATGTATGTATGTATGTATGTATGTTTGTCCGCGATTATCTCGCGTTTGGCTAAAGCTATTTGGATGCGGTTTTCAGAAAAGTATTTCTTACATTCAGGAGAAGGTTTTAGTACCCTAACCGACTAAAAAAAAAGGAGGTTCTGAGTTTGAACCATAAGTATGTATGTATGAAGGTTTTTTTTTTTACTATTAGTTATTCACTAAAAAAGCTTAAAATAAATTCCTATTCCAACTAAAAGAACTTAAATCACTAAAAAATATGAAATAAAAAATTAATAACAAAACAAAAAACTAAAATTCTTAAGTACTTAAACTATATTTTTTTATGAAAAAAAGGAACCGCCTTCAAAAAACCAACTGAAAAGATAAAAATAATTTTTATTATGAACACTCTAGTTTCTGAAGTCGGTGCCAAACCAATTTTCATGACAAAGAAGAACGCTGGTTTATTATCATATGTACTGTATTATTGGTTTATTGTCATGAAAATTGGTTTGGCACCGACTTCAGAAACTAGAGTGTTCATAATAAAAATTATTTTTATCTTTTCAGTTGGTTTTTTGAAGGCGGTTCCTTTTTTTCATAAAAAAATATAGTTTAAGTACTTAAGAATTTTAGTTTTTTGTTTTGTTATTAATTTTTTGTTCCTAGTTACGCCAGCCTGGACATATGTCATGAGTCATCTGTCTGTGACATCAATCAATAACCAATCAAAACTCGAGTGTTTAAAATCTTTTTTATCATTGGTAGATCGAAGTTTCCCGCGTCACAAAATTCGTCAACTGCGCAGGTATGTCCAGAGGAATTATTAGTTCGGTAATACTGTACAAAAGTGCAGCCAGATTGCAGTTGGTGTGCGGTTGACAGAACTGCATGACAGCTGCAATGGGTTTACAACTTTACAGTTCTGATGCAGTTGGCCTAATTGCATCAGAACTGCCACTTTGCAGCTGGGTTGAAGTTGAAATGCCGTCCGTCTGAAGTGCCTGAACGGGCCCATAGAATTGATATGACTATAAAAACTCACAGAAACTGCTGATCACAGAATTCGCATTTGAACGTGGTGCCGGCGTGAAACTCTGCGTGCCAGATTGCACTCTCGCTGCGGAATAAACATCCTAGCTTCATTATAGAGGCAACAACGAATAACATCTAAGGAAACATACATACATACATATTCTCACGCCTGTATTCCCAAGAGGGGTAGGCAGAGCACATGAATTCAAAAATCCAGTGCCACGTTTAGCAATTTCAGGGTAACCAGATGGTTAAACGTGATATTGCAGTGACACGTGATATTGCAGCTAGCCCATCGCCCACAATACACTAACCCTTTCCCAGAGTCGACTCTTACGACACCCACGGGAAGAAAGGGGGAGGTGCTATTCTAACCCGGCATCACACGGGGAATGGAAACATTACTAGTATTATTACTACCATGGGCGTAGCCAGGGGGGGTGTTTTGGGGGTTCAAACCCCCACGAAAAGTTCAGGCTCCCATACAACAATCGTGATTTTTTTTGGGTCCGACTCGCACTTGGCCGATTTTTTTTCGTCTAACCCACCCCGAAACTAAATCCTGGCTACGCCCGTGATTACTACAGTTTTGTATACATATATTATGTACGTTTACAAATCTTGCAAGGAAGATTTGAACCACTTCCAATAGACCGATTGAGCTGAAACTTGGTATACCTACGTAACATGGATGTCAATACAATATTCCGGTAGTGGACTTCTGGTGGCCCAGCCGGGACTGTCTCCGATGGAGGGAACTCTTCAACGGTTAGTCTGATTGACTTGAAATCTGGTGCACATAATCTAGGGTGGATGACAATGAGGTACAGTTGGCAAAAAAGCTTATTATTTACCCGTTCATTCTTGGGTCAAATTTAGAAATTGAAATATCACCCTCTTTCCGTCAACTGATTGATCTGAAATTTGGTATACGCTTTTAGTTTCGGCAACAACACAGTAATGTATATTCATTATTATTGTAAATTCAAAATGGCCGCCGCTACAAAATGGCGGATTACTTATTTCTTGGCAAGGAGGATACAGCAGAAGCACAATACAACATGAAATAATTTTAAACAAAAAAAAAACCGACTTCAAATTAGCAGTATTTTGAAAGTTTTCTGTTTACTGAATGTAAATTCTTGAATACATCAACAAATTACCGAAAACGCTATACATGTCCCTATAACATTTGAAGAGTTCCTTCGATTTCTCCAAGATTCCATCATCAGATCCTGATTTCGTCCCAATGGGAC
Source organism: Adoxophyes honmai (assembly GCA_005406045.1). NCBI lineage: Eukaryota > Metazoa > Arthropoda > Insecta > Lepidoptera > Tortricidae > Adoxophyes > Adoxophyes honmai. The sequence goes on from BHDV01001482.1 coordinate 16,394, forward strand.
CAATTTCGAGCTATACCCTTTCGATTAAAAAAAAAAATTGAAAATCGGTGCACGGGTCTCCGAGATATCGAGTAACATACACACAAAAAAAAGGTCGAATTGAGAACCTCCTTTTTTGAAGTCGGTTAAAAATAAAAACTGAGCGGTGTTTTAAATGATGAAAGACCCACTTGGACCTGAGGATGATGTCACAGACACGGCACTGGTACTTCAGGCGGTGGCCCTGGACGTGTTCTGCCAGCTTCGACGGGAAAAGGTACCGCGCGTGGCACAGGTGGCACTCGTGGCTGCCTCGACTCTGGAACGACATAATGCCATTTGACACAACCAGTATTAATAATTATGTGTTGTCACATTAGCAGATTTTGCATACATATAAGTACGACCAGATCTATCGAATCCGCAGCTCGCGATCCGCGGGCGCGCACTTTCCCCATTCGCTTGAGGCGCGGGCAATAAGCTAGATGACTAAAAAAACTAATTATTCCGTCAGATAGTCCGTCAAAATATTGTACCCATATTTTTTTCTTTTATTTGACAGACGAAAAATGACGATAATACAGAGCCTAAAAGTTTCGCGTGACGTCACGTTTTAGTAAAAATTGTACTGTTTTTTACTCAAACGTGACGTCACGAGCCCCCACTCGGGAAGTTTGATGATCTGTACCTTTGGCGATGTTTAATTATTTGATAAACTAAAAATATGCGTCTCATTTTTTTTCCATAATCTGACTTACGGACTAATTAGAATGATATATTTTTAACCCTGTCATCATCCCTATTGAAATGAACGAAGACAGCGTGCGAGCGGCGCATTCTTTAGATCTGGACGCACCCTAATAAGCACGATATTTAGTTCACAACATTCGACAGCAAATTTGAAATCCGAATGCTGAACAGACATAACCACACACCAATAGCCGGATTTAGTTCTGTGAAGGTCGCAGTTCTAACCTAACTTAATCCACCTTCCTAACAGGATTTCAGTTGTATATGTCAATAATTTTAAACAAAAAAAAAACCGACTTCAAATTAGCAATATTTTGAAAAGATTCTGTTTACTGAATGTAAAATCTTGACTTCATCAACAAATTACCGAAAACGCCGTACATTTCCATATAAAATTTGAAGAGTTCCCTCGATTTCTCCAAGATTCCATCATCAGATCCTGATGTCGTGCCAATGGGACCAATTTCGAGTTATACCCTATCGATTAAAAAAAAAATTTGAAAATCGGTCCACGGGTCTCCGAGCTATCGAGTAACATACACACAAAAAAAAATTAAAAAAAATAATAAATAAATAAAAAAAATAAAAAAATATTAGGTCGAATTGAGAACCTCCTCTTTTTGAAATCGGTTAAAAAAAGGTAATAACCACTTTTCGTTACTTACCGGCCCGTGTGTTTTCATATGGTTGTCATACGTACTCTGTGACAAAAACCCCTTGTAACACATCTCACACTTAAACAGAGACCGCTTGTAATTATTTGACTCTTTCCTCTCTTCCATCTCTTTCACCATCTCCTCCTCAGAGAGAGATATGATCTTAAACTTATACTTCTCCTCAAATTCTTTGAAGCCATACTCTTCATTGAACACTTGTTTTTTCTTCTTCTTAACCAGAGGTTTCACTTCTCTTTCTTTCTGAGCTCTCTTTCTCTTAGTGCCTTTAACATCTTTCACAATTTTACTTTCCACTGTATTATTTTGTGGACAATTTACGTCTTTTCCAATGATTCCATTGTTACTCTCTACTGTATTGACTTCCGGCACATTTAGTGGTGTCGCTATATTATCGATATCTACATCTTTGATATTTTCAATATCATTTTGAACTGATTGTAAACTAGTAACGAAATCATCATTATCATCACTATTATTGAATTATTATTTTATTTTATTTCAAAACACTTGACGAATTCAATTTAAAATCACTTGACATTATATTGTGTATTGTTATGTTGTATTTTATATTGAATGAATAAATAATCTAATCTAATCTAATCTATTGTCGTTAAAATCTTTGACGTCTTCGAAGTCGTTTTCTACTAGATATACATAGTCGGAGGGATCTGTTTGTGTGTCTATCTGTACATCCTCATGTTTGATGATTTTGACGTCTCCATTTGTGTAGTCGAGAGAGAATGAGTGAGCAAGATTGCACAGCTTTCTATCAATACTTCTAATATAACTTGTTGTGATCTGTAAAATAACAAAAAAAAAAGTATCAACATCTTGCACTACATTTACACATACATTGCAAATGGGGCATGAAACATTACACAGACAAAGCCATATCCAGTTTACGTTCCGTAGCCACTTTTAGCATAATTTCTAGGTCTTGGCATTTATCGCACAGAATCATACTATACACAGATTTTATTACATGCATATCACTAAGTTACCATTTATTTAAGGCTAATTTTCAGATATTTTCACCAATATTATTTTCCTTTGATAAGTATTTTTTTCTCTAAAGCAAGCTAATCGTATTTAGCATTATCAACAGCAAAAAAAATGCTAGAAACGGCTGCGAAGCGTGGAATAGTCATAATTTTGGTTGCGACTATGTCACGTTTCGTGTGCTCTGCCTACATTTGTGAACATAGCCGTGATTGTATGTACAGTCAAGGATATTGATTACTGTGTCACTTTGTACCTTTTCACAAGAAATGTCATATGAAACTCACTAAGAAAAGGTTCAAAGTGGCATAGGTATCATTTTCCTTGACTGTATGTAGTCACTCGGAACACAGCAAAAACATATTTGGTTCTGTCTAGTGTCAGTTAAACAGACTAACAAAATGCTGGTGTAAAAGAGCCTCTTTTAGTAAATCCTCGGCGCGGAGACAGCGCGCGCGGAGCCCGGCCGCTCGCGTCAGTACAGCACGGCACCAGCCACACAAGTATTGGGGGAGGCCGTCCCATGCGGACATCTGGAACAATACCCAACCATTTCTGGATTATAATTTGAGAATTTTGCAGTCCCTTTTGAAGTCCCTTATGAGGCTGACTTAGTCACTTTGCTTTGTCAAATTAGATCAAAAACAACAAAAAAAAATTCTGACCCACCCCAGTAGGTACAGTCAAAGAAAATGATTACTGTGCTACTTTGTACTTTTTCACAAGAACATATCATACTTTATTATACCATACTTTCTCCTAATCAAAGCAATATGAAACTCACTATGAAAAGATTCAAAGTGGCACAGGTATCAATTTCTTTGACTGTACATTGTAAATAAGTATACTATATTGTACATGTCTCGGACTGCTCTATGGCTCTTAGCCTATTTGTATAAATAAAGTTAAGAATAACCCTATGTTCTGAAATTTTCTGAAAATTTTTTCTTAGTCCTAGAAACGGTCCCGCCTTTGTTATAATCTTACCCGAAAGTTAATAACAATGTGTGGATATTTATAATTCTGATATAAAAACAAATACTAACTATAATTTAGTGAAAACCTCAGTCGGTACAAATCTTTCGCAGGGAAATCACAAGCAGAAGTTACTATTACTCCCTTAAGGGATATGTTCGCCTTTGTACTTGTGTTTTGTTCTGTACTTGTTAATTTGTCTTGTTTATTTTGTACAATAAAGAGTTACATACATACATATATTACTATTTTTATAAAACGTAACTCACCGTGGTGCCCATTAATTCCACAAACATCTGATCCAGACCCCATTCTATAATGTTAAACAATTTTGCATCGCTTAGGTCGCTAGCTAGACATATGCGGCAAGCTAGCAATGTTTCTGCACAATTTTCCTTCTTCACCGCACTCAACTTCAACTTAGCAGAAGCCATTGATAAACGTTTTAATTAAACTGTAATCACTTATCACAAATTTGTCACGTTAACAGTCATAATATTTGCATTATAAATATTTTGGGAGAAAGACCAAAATAAAATGATGTTTATAACTTCAAATGTCATAATATCGCACAGACTATGCCGACTCAGGAACAAAGTTTTCGTCACTAAGCAAGTATATTTTATTTGTACTACTAATGATGTTTGACATTTCAGTTTTTTTTAATTTGGTTTTGGCCGGGCAAAGGAATGTGAGCTATGCGTTCCGTTCCGAGAGCGCCGCTGGATATAACTCAAATTTAATATTATGATTTTTGATAAGGCTTCGACATTCAAAATTCACTTTGACTTAGATCAAGGCAAGCGTTTATTTTTAATGCTGAGAACCGAATCAAAAAAGAATGTGGGAAATGGAAATGGAGGAGACATAAAAGATCATCATTACTTATTGTGTTTTTTAATTTTTTAGTCTTTTCTAGTATTTCTTTAAAGCCTTCTCTTGCATCGGAGGTAATCGCTTATTTCCTCATCGGACTACGTCTGTGCCCTTTAAAATTTTATTTATTGAGTTGCACCTATTTATTATTGTAAACCTCACAGTGAGGGCAATAAAATCTCGGAACAACGCATTTCGGTATTCAGGACAGTTGGCAAATCAAAAGAATTCTTGGACATCTTTGCCAATTTAAATGTTTGATGGCAAATATCTGACTATTACTTACTTAAGGACAAATTTACAGCCCTGTACCTACTTAACAAAAAATTAAATTTCGATTATTAGTATATTCAATAAAACCACGTTATTCAACATAAATATTTAATTACGACTTAGTCCACAAATTCACCGTTGATATGTACGTACAGGGGTCACTATACCAGGACCACGTTGGTTCG